>PVIJ01007312.1:0-56053 GCA_004024925.1 Scalopus aquaticus | reverse complement strand
AGTCCTGCTGGACTAGGCTCCACTTTGGGCTTCTCTCTTTATCCTTGTAAAATCCTGTTTGCGGGAGAATCCTGCTAAATCACTTAAATGAAATTTCCTGCCCTTGTTAGTTGACCGTTCTTGCTATTTATTACCCTGGCCTGCCTTTAGCTAGAATTCTCTTGAGTCAGTCTAGCAGGAATCCCCCTACCCCTGGTGTTTCCTTTCAGTAACTGGCATGGTCTGAGTGTTTGTGACACTCCAAAATTCAAATGTTAAAATCCTAACCCCTCATGGTGGGGGAATTAGGTGGGGTCTTTGGGAGGTGATCAGGGCATGCGAGTGGAGGCCCCATGAGTAGGCTCAGTGCTCTTAGAGAAAAGATCGCACAGATTCCCTAACCCTATCTGCCAAGCGAGAACAGAGAAGTCTTCCACTTCCAGTCTCCCAGCTCTGAGAAATAAATTTCTGTTTGTAAGCTTCATAGTCAGTGGTGTTTTGTTATAGCAGTCTGAACAGACTAAAACTATAATTTTCCATGCATGGATCCATGCCCTGCTTTGTGGCTATAAATCCCCACTTGTTCGTGTTGGATCTGAGTTGAGCTCAATCTCTCCTCCACTGCAAAATTTCACTGCAGTGGTCCAGGTATCTATCTTGATGGCTGATTCCCAAAATCTGCCTTACAATTGGTAGCAAGTGTCATGATTTTTTTTTTTAAACCAGAACTCATGCACTTCATGCTCCTCATGGCAGATAGGGTCCTTGGGGGGGGGGTAGGGTGGGTAGGGGGTGGTACTGAGAATCCTGCCCAATAACTATTTAAGAAAATAGTTATTGGAAGCCCACCAGGTTCCATGCTCCATGACAGAGTTATTGATTGGATCTGTGCTCTACGTACTCAGACTTCTTGGGCAATAGTCAAGGGAGGAGATATGTAGTGCATCCTCATGCTTCACACAGAGTATGAGCTGAGTTTTGAAAAATGAGTTGGGAGATAAAGGATGTGGAGGGATCAGCATGTGCAAAAGAACAGAGGGGTAAAATAACTTATGTGGATGCAATGGAGAGAGCACAGCAGAGAAAGGGTGTTATGATAGCATATATGACACACTAAGGAGTTGGGTCTCAGCCTGTAAGCAGGGAAGAGACGTTGAAGGGCTTTATGTGGAGGAAGGGATGGCAAGTTTAATATGAATTTTAGAAATGAAGCTCTAGAGCAGAAGGATGAGTGCTAGGACTGCCAGCAGAGACCAATGAAAAGCCGCATGTTTGTGTGGTTAAGTGGTCCAGGGTGGGGACTTGGTCAATTAGAATCCCTTCGCTGAGAATTTAGCGTTGGGGGAAACAGAATTATACCCATATGCATGGTTGAACTTATAGTGAAAATCTGAGAGCTATGAGTGACCATCTTTTACTTGCAAATGGCCTGAGTAGCAAAGTAAACCAGCTTGCTGAACAGGATCATCTGTTGCATAGAGAAGAGCCAAGTCCAGACATGAGAGTAGTCCCCAGACTCGTGGGGGCCTTTGAGCACCTGTTTCCACGTTTTGCTGAGGTTAGCTTGATTTACCTTAGCTTCATCACACATCAGTTTTTAAAAAATATATTTATTTTTATTTATGCATACAAGAATTGGTGCAGGCCAGAGGTGTGTGGGATGAGAGGATACACCAGAGACAGAGTGGGGAGCAGAAGTGTAACAGGGTGGTCCCCAAGAAAGGGGGAGGTTCCAGGTTCCCTGTCCCACCCAAGGGAGGGTGGAGCTGAGCAGGAGAGATAAGAAGCTGGAGAAGAGAGAAGCAAGAGAAGAGACAGGAGAAGGAAGGAAGCAGGATGGAAAGTCAGAAGAGGCCCAAAGAGCAGAGACATGTAAAGAAGCTGCACTGGCCTGGACTGGTTGAAACAGATGTGGGTGAGAGACCCATGGGGAGCTCAACAATGGCAATGTTGACCTTGATTTTGCTCTTTTCCTCACAGACTTGTCTGACTGTTTGTGACCCTTGTCTATGTGTCCCCACTGGAAGGTGCTTTAGACTTGTGTGGTAGGCTTTTGGGCCTTGCTTTGGGCCAATCCCATTTGGGCGGACTTTTACCCATGAAGTGATGGGTAACATTGGGTGCTTGACTTAAAACTATATTCTCTGTCTTTTCTGTATTGCACACTAATTGTATTAAAGTTTCTTTCCACTAAAGGTCTTATGTTTTGTCTTGACGTGGTGGATGGCAGAACCTATTTAGAGCGGGTAAGTTTGGGGGTTTTGTGGTGCCCCTCTCCCAGCCCTGTAACAAAAGTATACCCATTTCAAAGTCTTTCACAAGTTCTTTCTGACACAGGCAAATCAAAGGCTGTATGAAACCAAAGACTTATGGTGCCTTAGGGAAGCAGCAAGTAGTTCATAATGGGTGAAGCAGAGGTGATGCTGGTGGGATTATGAAGGGCCCTATATGTATGTTCAGAAGTTTGACTTTTATCCTGGAATTCGTGGGCCCTATTATTTAAGGCAGGGGAGTGACTTGAACAGAGTTGTGCTTTAGAATCTCACTTTTGTGGTTAATGAATTAGAGGAAGATAAAGAGACTAGTTAGAAGGACATAGTAATTATGACAAGAAGTGAGAGGGCCTAAATCTGGGCAGTCACTGAGGGGTCAAATAAAAGGAAACAGATTCAAAAGAGGTTTAGCATGTAGACTCTGCAGAACTTAATGATTAATTAAATCTGTAGTTGGAGGGTGGTAAAATAGAATAAATAGTTCCAGATGACTCCCAGGGCCCTCCAAATGCTGAGGCTTCTCCACAACTCTTTGAATATAGAAGATTTGAGACAGGGTTGCAGGGAAATGTTGAGGCTAGAACAATGTTCCCTTGTATGTTTCTGGCAGTGGTAAATAGGGTTGAGTTATTTCCCTTACAAGTTCTTAAACAAAAAGAACAGAGTGAGCCAGATGGTCGTAAGACCTCTCCCTGTTCCTTGTATATGAAGAACAAATGTAAACCTGGCCTATGCAAACTGGAATTATTTCTGTATTTTTGCTACAGCAATATTCAGTCTAGCTCAAGTAAAAAGATGTCTCCACTGAACCCAACTTCAAAAAGCCCAACATGGGGCTCCCTCCTGGAGTGCGTCAGCAACTTGTCTGTCTCGCTCTGATCTGCTTCATCGTTCTCTCTATGGGCTAGATACCTTAGCTTGCTTATCTCCATACTGAAAACAAATCAAGGTCACTCTAAAATCAAGACCTCAGAAAGTAAAAAATATAAACAAACAAATAATATCACAGCCTCACTTTCTGAAATTCTATGACTTTTGATCGGTTTCTCCACACACCCCCCCCCACCAATTTGGGGGGTGATTTCTTGTTTATTTCGATAATCTTTTAACCTCTGTTCTCATCACTTAGTTTCTCAGAGTTCTAATTTCAAGGGAGAAACAATATTGGGTTATGAATCCACTCTTGGTGACTTGTGGGTAGGGGTAGTAGGCAAACATGGACTACCTAGACTTCCCCCTCCATCAGGAACTGTGCAGGAAGAATCTATGAATTTATGACTATGAATCTATGAATTTAGTGCCCAATATCAGAGAAGCCATTAAATCAATGGGGTCATTTGATAAACCTGTGCCTGCATCTTCTGTAGCCAATACATGAGTCCTTTGGTTCTATCTTTAAAATAGATCCTTTATTCATACACTTACTTCTCCATATTGAGGAATCTGCCATCTCTTTCTTCCCATCCTAATCCAGCCACCACCATGACAGGACAACTTTAACTGCCCCTAAATAGTATCCCTGATGCCACCTTTGAACCCCAACTGTCCATATAAGCAATCTTTTAAAACTGGCTTTAAAGACCCTGTTTATTTACATCCCCCCATCCACATTTGACTTCTTTTCCTTATGCACAAAACTTGCTCCTATTTTAGGAACTTTACATTAGCCACTGACTCTGGGAAGGCCTTTCCATCAGATTTTTGCAGGGCTAGATCCTTGTAGTCATTTAGGTCTCATTTCACATATCACTTCCTCTTCAGAAAGGCTCTTTCTGACTACCAAATATAAAGTAGACACACTCCCCCTCCCCCAGACACTCATTGTGAATGTAGCTGTTGTAGCATCCTCATGGAACTTACCTGGATGATCTTGTTTACTTTGTTACTATCTCTCCTGCTGGAAAGTAAACTGTATGACAGTAGAAACCTTTTGGATTTTTTTTCCTTTTTTTTTTTTTTTTTTTTTTGCATAGAACTGAGGTGCAGGCCAGAGGTGTGGGGGGAAGTGAGAGGGATTCACCTGCGATAGAGCCGGGAGCAGAACAGGTGGATTGACTGAACTATACTGCTGAGGGCAGCAACAGGTGGGACAGGAGAGGTCTGCTGCACCATATGTGGGTTAGCTCCCTGACCAGGGGTCAGTCATAGGCTATAGAGGTGATAGCACCGAGACTCAACTCCTAAGCTACCAGGTAAGTCCTGGAACCTTTTTGATTTTTGTCTGTCACTGTATCTCCAGCCTCTAGAACAGTGCCCAGATCATGGTAGATGTTCAACAAATATTTAGTGTTTGAATTAATTTGGAGAGAGAAAGAGAGGAAGGGAAGAAGCAGGGGCGGGGGGAAGGAGGAGGGAGGAAGTGAGAGAAAGAGATATATCACTGGAACCTCGATAGAATGGCGTGAATGGCGTTTGTGGGGTAGGGATGAATATAATGCCTTTTCATTTTATCTTTCACTTTTTAAGGCCCCTCTGTGAGATTGTACTTCATGTATTTTCTGGTCATTTTATATAGCAACTGGTACTATCACTTTAAGTTTCACTTTATTAACATGTTCAGCCCAATGAAATAATTTTTAAACTTCAACTTCAAACTCTAAAATTGTCTATCTCAGTCTATTGCAGATGGATAGCCATGTTCAGTGGGAAAAGGGATGGGGCTTAGATATCTATCTTTTCCCATTCAACTTTTCTCCCTTCCCCAGTCTGCTAACAGTCTTCTATAGGGTTTGGAGAGGAAGGAGAGAAAAGAGATGAGGAAGATTCTTATTTGAACACTAAAAACTAGCAGTTACCTAAAACTGATTCTGAAGGATCCCTTCTCTTAGTTTCTCAGAGATTCCCTCTCTGTTGTTGGAGATAGTTCTCTTATACCTTAGCTACTTGAACATGGGTGAATTTAGCCCCTCTAATCGGTCACTTAGAATTCCTTTAGAAATCTCCAGGCATTTGAAAAATAGCTTTATTGAAGTCTAATTTACATAGAATAAAGTGCACAGATTTTAAATATATAGTTTGTTTTGATAAATATACCCACCCATGTAATCACCTCTGAAATCAAGATAGAAAATTTATCCCACGTCCTTTTCAGAGGTAATCAACTTCACTCTTAGGCAACCTTTGATGTAATCAGAAATCTCTAGGCATTTAACATCATTTTTCCTGCTTCCTCCTGCTAAGGTCTCCTCAACCTTTCAGGTGGTCTTTCTGACAAGGTAAAGAAATCCTAACTATGTCTCTTGCATGTCTAGTCTATGGGAGCAGCCTTGTATCCTCTGTCCTGATAGAGAAAGGGCACACACGCCAATTTCACCAGTCACCTCTTCTTGCTCTGCATAGAGAAGCTCTCTTTTCCGATTTTCCAGGAATTAGTCCTCTGTGTCCCCCAAACACATTAATCATATCAATCTCTCCAAGTAATTTCCTTAACTTGAACTAACTGGGAGTAAAATTCAAAGCCCACTAGCAAGTCTCTCCAAAGGTCCCTTTTCCAATGTCTGAATTTATGGCCCCTTTACCAAGGTGGGTGAGGTGATTAAGAGCTGCACACTAGTTTTTCATAACTCCTTTTTTTTGTAAGGTCAGCTCATACCTTACTTTGGAATGTGGCATCTATTGTTTTGAATCCTCAGCAGAGACTGAGACTCACATCTCCCAAGATGTACACAAACTACAGGAGAGGATGCCAGTGTTCAGGAGCTTGGGTGACACTATTAGTCCAAGGTGTTTTTTACAATCCTTTAGATAGGGGCCTCCCCGGTGGCGGTGGCGCAGCGGTTGGGCGCTGCGCTGTGGAGCTGTTGGCAGCGGCCGACGCGAGTTCGAGCCTGGCCGCGGCCGAGGCCGACGCAAGTTCGAGCCTGGCCGCGGCCGAGGCCGACGTGAGTTCGAGCCTGGCCGGGGAGAATCCCACATGGTGCGGCAGACCTCTCCTGCCTCGCCCGCTGCTCCCCTCAGCAGTGTACTTCTGATCTGCCTGTTCTGTTCCCCGCTCTGTCTCTGGTGAACCCTCTTGCCACCCCACGCCTCTGGCCTGTCCCCCAGCTTGTATGTATAAAAAAAAAATCTTTATAAAAAAAACAACAAAACAATCCTTTAGATAGCAATAATGAATGACCATGTTTCATGAAAGAAGCCCTAAAGTAGAAGTGGGAACTAGATGCTGAGAGATGAGATTCATTTTGAAAGGACAGGATAAGAAGCACATTTAGAGCAGATAAAAGGGTCGAATTCATTTATTTACTCATTCTCTGAAAAACATCAATAATCTACGTGCTAGCACTCTGCTGGGTGATTAGAATACTTTAAAAAAGAAACAAAGTTCTTGTCCTCAAGAAGATCAATATGCAGCAGAGAAGACAGAGAAGGAAACCACAGTTAATGTAGGCACATGAGTGATAATACATTCAAATCTTGGGGGTTGATAAGAACAATGTACAGTGTGGTCTAGTAAAAGGAAGAGGCACTGAGCTCCAGAGTAGGAGGTTGGGTGTCAGTGAAAGCTCCCAGAGAAAGTGACCAAAGCAGAGAGTGAAGAGCAGATAGACATTAGCTAGACACAGGAAGGAAGTGTATTCTAAGAGGACAGGATAGAAAGAGTCAAGGCATAGAGGCTTCAAAAGATACTGGGACCTTTGAGGAACTGTAAATAGTTTAGCTTGGTATAGTAGAAATGAGGGTATATGCAGCAGAAGGTGATGAAGATGGAGAAGTAGACAACCTCAAGATAGGGAAGTTATAACGTGTCATCAAAGGATTTTAAGCTGACAAATGACATTATCTGATTTGTATTTTTGAAAGCTCATTCACTGTGGTGTGGATAATGGATTAGAAAGATGCTGATTCACAGGCATGGAGACCAGAGAGAAGGATGTTACTGTAATCTAAGCAAGAAACAATGGGACTGGGAGAGATAGGGAAGGAAATATTTGAAGACATTTCTAAGACAAAGTTTATGGAACTTGGTAACTGAATAAATCGGATTAAGGAACCAGAAAGATTTCTAAATCTTTGGTTTGGGTGGTGGTGTTATTCAGAGAAACAAGAGAAATTGGCAGAGCAGCAGACTTAAATATTTTTTCATTTGTTCACTTATTCAACAGACATTTATTAAAGGCCCATTAAATGCTATGAATGGACAAGTAAATCTATGGTTACAGGGCCTTATGACAAGTATCACCAGTAGAGTCATGCACAGGGGAGCAAAGGAACAAACAGGACAGGGATAGAAATCATACTAGGGCCTCCCTGGTGGCGCACTGGGTTAGGTCTCAGCACTGTGAAGCTATCCACAGTCACTGCAGCACAAGTTTGATCCCCAGCCAGGGAGCTTCCCACATGGCACAGCTGACCTCTCCAGCCTCGCCCGCTGCTCCCCTCAGTAGTGTATTTCAGTAGATCTACCTGTTCTGCTCCCCACTCTGCCTCTGGTGAATCCTCTCACCACCCCACACCTCTGGCCTGCACCCCAGTGCTTGTATGCATAAATAAATATATCTTTAAAAAAAAAAGAAATTGTACTGAAGAATTAGGGGAAGCTGTTGGTGGATAATGGGTAATGGATAATGGTGGAGACAATGCCTAATATGAACTTTTTTACTTTTTTAATTGAGGTAAATCTCATATAACATAAAATTAAACACTTTAAAGCATATAATTCAGTGGCATTTGGTAGATGCACAATGCTGTTAAATCATCATCCTGATCTGGTTCTAACTACTCTGAGTTTTGAAGGATGACTAAGAGCTTGCTAGAAGAAGAAGGGAGTAAGACAAAGTATTTCAGGATGTAACACTAGCATGTTTGATGACGTGAAGACCAGAAGTAGCATGAATAGAATAAAGGCTTTTGGATTATGTATATGGAGTAAATGCACGCAGGAGTAGTGGAAGGCTAAAAAGGGCCTAATAATAAAATGCCCAGATTTTAACTTGGTACAGAAGGCATTGGAAGCCTTAGAGGATGCTGAGTTGGAACGTGCCACCACTGAGTTTGACTTTCAGAAAGAATAGTAACGGTGATGTGTGAGATAGGGGAAGACCAGGCAGGTGAGTTGGGAGATTTTATGTAGTAATCCAGGTGAGAGAGGATTTATGTCTGAACAAAGATAGTGCTAGCAATAATGGAGAGAAAGGCATAATAAAGATGTAGAATTTATGTTTATTAATGACTCACTGGGCATCAGACTAGAGGAGCAGTATAAGATGACCCCCAAGCTTCTGCCTGGAGGACTAGTATGATGGTAATGGTATCCTGCAGTGAAATTTTGGGGGGAAATGCTTAACATAGGTTGGTGGGTTCGGCATGAGTTTCCCAAGATTCAACTTAAGTGAAGGGTCTCAGAGTCAGCTTAATACATGGATGTGGGGCTGAGAAGAGAGATCTGGCATATCTAGAGATTTGATAATCTTTTTTTCTGTTATTAAATAAATTTATGAGTTTGGATAGTTATTTAGGGGTATGAACAGAGGAAGATGAATAGGGAACCCAGGACTGAACTTTGGGAACTAATTTTTAAGGTGTGGATGGAGGACGGAGGATAGAGCGATATGCTTAAAAGATGTGGTCATACTTAGCCTAGGATAGAGTTTAGCAGCAGGAGGCAGAAAAGGGGGCACAATGGTCTCATTTGAAGGGGGAGTGTGGTAGGGTTCTGTGGGACGATGATACTGCTTGGACTAAGTTACTGTCACTGGGACCCCAACAAACCATACAAATATCTCCACTCCAAAATAAGCAATTTATTACTGCATAAACTTCAGAGACAATTTCCCTAAGTACATACAATTTAATCTCAATATTAAGGTATGAGAACAAATGTTCACCAGTTATGGCCTAGGACCCCTCGAAAAGATTTCTACAAATCCCCTCAGTCTTCTCCTCCCAGTTCCAAGGCCCGAAAAGGTGTCAGTTCTTGAGTCAAAGCGGTCAAGAGAGGACAGGAAGGCCAAATCTTGAGTTGTTCTACCAAGTCAGAACACCTCCATTTTGGGGGTCCAGAAACTCTCCTTCAGCTTCTTGTGACCAACTTTTCATATCTGCCTCCTCCTTTTACTACCCTTACGGCCAGCAGAAGAATCACCCTGAATATCCCAGATAAACCTGAGAAAGGGTGTCGGGTGGGAATAATATATTTTTTGGGGGCCCTGGCAAGATTTGTGGGAAACAGCCCAGGGTAAGATTCTTAGGTCCTATTTTCTTTTCCCTTCCTCACTTCCCTCTGTACTTCTTTACCCACTACTTCCACATTTGCTTGTCTGGATTAAAATTTGGAAAGATTTGTGAAAGGGAGACCTGACCTTGCTTTCTTGAAACACTGCGCCTCTGACAGGCATCTGGGGGCTCTTTCCTTACCTTGCCCTGCCTTGCCGGAGCACAGCCTTCTAGGGAATGAAGAGCCTGAGTCCCTGGAGTGAGGGTGAAGACGTTTACGCTGGTGTCCCAGGGATTAGTCTTCCAGTCCCTCCTTACTAAATTGCCTGAATATGAGGGTGATAAAGAAATGACTGGCTCCTGTGGAGTTTTCCCTAAAAGCCTCTAGTGGTTAAAAGGTTTTTCTTGGACAACCTGGACCTCATTGTCTTGCCAGAAGTGATGAGGGCCCCAAAGCCATATTTGTGGGAGAATGCATAAGCCGAACGTCGAGCGCTTGTTTTCGCTTTGGACCAGACTGGGGGCCGTGGCTTTTTCATGCAATGATGAATTCTGTCAATAACCTATAGCCAGAGTATGGGGGACAGAGTTTTTATCCACAGAGGCAAAGGGAAAAAGGAATTAAATCTGGGTAGATTCCCTGTTCCACTCACCTTCTCCACGCCTAAGGGCCAGAGGAGTAATTGAAGAAAGCGGCACCCAATCACAGGCAGGATACAGAGGACCACGCTGAGGACAAGGCTCAGCCACATTTGTGGCAAGGTCAGAGAGTTCCTGGTGACACCTGTAAACAATAAGCCGGGAGGGAAAAAGGCTGAACTAGAGCCAGAGGAAGGGATGGGCCTAGGGGAAGGGGATGTCAGCCAGAATTTGAAGCTCTCTAGTCCAAGGGAGGAAGTTGTTGATTTGGAGGCAGTTTAGTCTCCCAAGAAACAATATAAAATTGAAAGAACTGCAGGGAGGGTGCTTTGTGCAGCAGAGCAGGAGCAGTGAGGGCAGGAAACAGGAATCCTAGAACAAGGGCTTAGATGCAAAAATGGATGGGAGGGTTTTGGAAGGGAAAACTGAGCAGAGTGATGAGTGGCGAGAGCCGGCTTCCTTCCACACATCTGCTCTCTCTGTGTTTTGCCCTCACCAGAGTGGAGATGAGAGAGGGAAATTGATAGGGAAGGCAGTAAGACAGTAGGGGACAGTGGAAGGAACACTGGACTAGGAACTAGGGAACCTCTATTTGAGTGATTTAATTTTTAAAAACTTCCAGTGCTTAGAATGGCATGAATAATTTCTTGTCCTGCCTGCTTCACAGGATGTCTATAAAGATCAAATTAAATAGGAAATTTGAAAATATCTTAGCAACTCTGATAAGGTAAAGTATCTCCACTAGCTAGACTTTGAGAGCATGTCTTACTCATATCTATATTCACAGAGCCCGGTGCATAGGAATAGCTTCTCAGTAAACACTGATCAAAGAATTGTACTTGGTTCACGCTCCCTGCCCCATTGTCACACACAGGGCAGAGTCTTACCTAGGAAACTGAAGATGTTGGGAAACATTAGGCACAAGGCTTCACTGTAGAGGAAGAATAAGATGCAAAAGTAGAAACCCAGGCTACCCCAGATGAAGAAGTGGCTGATTATCGTCCAGTAGGCTGTGTCCAGGGCAATCTGAAAAGCACCTTCTTATGTGTAACATTCTATAACCTGGGACCTACAGCCACCCCCTTCTCCCATTTCCTAATGAAGGACACTCTCTTCCCACTTCCCTTCTCCTCTTCCCCGTCTCCCTCTCTTCCCTACCGGCTCCCTACCCAGTTCCCTTACCCCTACCACCACTGGCCACACCTGCATTGTGACCACCGTGAGCACGGAGGTCTGTACAATCAGGGAGAAGGACTGGTAATCGGAGATTTCTTTCCCATCACTTCGCACTGAGTCGTAAAAGGTCCCCAAGGGGATAAAGAATAGCACCAAGGAACTGTAGATCGCATGAACTAAGCACTTCAAAAATTTCTTCTTGTTGAAATATAGGTTGTGTTGGCCTGGCTCATACAGCTCTGGGAAACGTAGACTCCATACTTCGTTCACGTCCTGGAAGCACCAGAGGGCAAGGAAGAAGGCTCAGGGTCTCCGTGGAAGGTCCCATCTCCATCAGAGTACAGGATTCTCCCCTCACTGACTCTGCTGCCAGGCTACCTGGGAGCTTCCTCATAGATTACTTGAGAAGCGGAACCAGAGAATAGAGTAGTGACCACAGACCTTTCCTGAGAGTCCTATTCTTTATGCATGGGTCTAGGTAGTGGGAGAAAATCAGGATGGTGGGCAGGACCTGGAGGCAGTGAGGAGTGGGAGTTAAGAACAGGGGCAATTAGTGGGTAGCTGGGAGAGAGGGCTGGATCCTGTGATGGAGGAGACAACGGGGCCATGAATCCCTAGTTGTAAGTATTCCTTTGGCTGAATATTCAAAGACCAGAGCAAGGAAAGGGGGAAGCCAATGGGGATCAGTTAATTCCTTAGAGATATTTAGGTTCTGTGATGTTCCTCCCCTTTCCACAGCTAATGGTAAACTCAGGTGAGGGGATTCTCTATGTAAATGACATTGGATCATCTTTACCTCATAAATCTGAAATTCTAGATGACAAAGTTTAGGACTTTTTTTGAGAGTTTGTAGCACCCTAGAATTAGACCCTTGAAGCTGGACAGTACTATTAAGTGACACAACTCATCGCTCTTGTTGCTCTGAAGCTGGCAGGTGCTTGATGGAGAATTTTCCCTCTGGCCGGATGGAGACTAGGGACCATGACCCCATAATGTGCTCTTTCAGCTACTTCATCCCTCTTTGGAGGTTCCTTTTCTATCACATGTGACCAGGACTGTGGGATGGGGTAGAAGAGGAGGGAGAGGTAGGACACCAGGACCCTCAGTGCCCAGGGAATTTTTGACAGGAACAGAGAGCACCCCTCTGACTGAAGGTGTCCCGCCCATCCTCCCGTGCGTGGCCTTCAGGGCGCTCGCCTAGGTCTTCCTGCATTGGCTTATTCATCATTTCTGTGTGGGCCTCTTCTTTCTTGAAGGCCCTTGCTTTACCGAGCCTGCCCCAATAACTTTATTTCCTTTCACTACTTTTTCATACTCAATTTACTATATAGTACAATTTCTATTTCTCTATAAAGATGAAACTGATTCAGGACAACGAAGATTTCTAAAATTGATGACTATTCTCTGGGGAGGATTCTTTATCTTATCCCATGACACCTTTCCAGGGGATAAGCACCCTCCCTTGCTCTAGAAATTATTCAATCTACATTTGATCTTGTAAGGGGCAGATCTTGCTGTCTCCTCACTCCTGTGAATACTCATCAGGGGCCCAGAAGCTTCAAGTCCTGACAAAGAGGTTTACTGCCGGTCTTACCTGATCAAACAGACTCAAGCCCAGGACAGGAAGGGCAGTGTAGACCAAGTTGTAGAAAGCGATAAACCAGGTGTCATAAACTGTCTGGAAGAATACCCAGGAGATTTCTTAGAGTCCTCTCTTTAAAGTTTCAGTTCTGTTTCCTAGGTCCAAGAGATCCCTTTCTGCCCCCACCTACCCACTACCACACTAACCTAAAGCAGGATTTATATTTCAGAAATCTGACTCTATATTTCAGAAATATGACTATCTATTTGATCCTTGGTTCCCAGGCTGGGGCAAGGTGACATCAAGCTTGTTTCTGGCCAATCCTACAAGGCTGATTTGAACCAACCCTACCAGGGCCCAGAGTGACTGCTAGGGAATGCTACCTGTACCGCTGTACCCGGGCAAGCAAGCCTTTGGACCCTTTTCTTTATCTGCTTTATTGCATTTGGAAAGTACTTCCATAGTACTGGACATTTTCTGACTGTGGCAGCTGAATAGACCCAGCTGAATGCTCCATCCTGGGGCCTAGAAGGGTTTCTTTCCTTTCTAGCCACAAGGGGTCAGCAGCAATACATACATTAGACACAACCTCTCACAAACCAGACTGGCTTTGCTACCAGAGGGATTCCTGCTCCTGAGGTCGATTCTCTTGGGAATCCTTGCAAGACTCCAGAAATGCTCCTCATAGGAAAAGGGGGCTCCTCTTAGAACATACAAATCTAGGTGTGATCTCTCCCAACGATCATGGGAAGGATTTCATATTCAAATATGGAATTAATTCAGTAGAGGGCAGTTACATGTTTTGTGATATATGTTTTGGGGTCAGGAAGGAGAAGTAAAGGAAACTCTGTTTCCAAGTCTGACTACAGGTGAACTCCATACCCAGCCTGTCTGGTGAGGCCCATGCTTGTCTCATAAAGAATGCTTCAGAATAGCTGCCCCTAACCCCTATGCTTGGACACCGTAGCTCTCAATGACTAAGGGGAAATTATCATATGGAAGAGTTCTGAAGGTAAGAGTCAGGCTCTGCGAAGTTGGAGCCAGGCCAGAAAAGCCATTGTTCGGAAATCGAGGGTCAAGTGAAGGGCTGGGAGATGAGAGCAGCGTGGGTCAGGAGCTTTATGGGTGGGTGGCAACATGCCATACACTGACTGGTCTCTAGAGGAGAAAAAGGGTCTGAAGTGGGGGGTGACTAGAGAAGACCCGGTTGACTAGAGTGACACCTGAACTCCTACCTGTGCAGAGAACCCGCTGTAGAAGCTGTACCAGACGTGTGTCAGGGTGAAGACAAAGTTCTTGTAAAAGAAGTAGCTGAGAAATTTGCACATGCGAATATAGGACCAGCGGCCATGTACCAAGAGTAGACGCTGAAGATAGTGGAACTGAGAGAAGGCATAGTCGCTGCTGAGCATGGCCTGCATTCCCTCCTGGCCACAGATGCCAACTCCAATGTGGGCAGCTGCAAAGAAACCCCAGAAGCTTTTCAGCCACAGAACTTGTTTGCTCAGCTCCTAGCTTAAATATAAAAAGGAAGCTGAGGACATGTACAAACCCCCTATTTTATATTTGAGAAACACTTTTAGGCCCAGCTCAAAATTGTACTTACTTAATGGAGCCTTTTCTCTTTGGTGGATTACCCCACCCCTTAAGTTTAAAATAAACCAGCCCCCCTTCATCTGCACTGGCTTTACTAGTCTGGTTGTATATAAGTCTTTTACTGCCTGCTAGTTGGCCTGTTGCCCTGGAGCGCAAGGCAACAAAGGTAGAAGGAGTCTCTGAAGATAACTGTTCCTGAGTTATCACTCAAGAACTTGCCAGGCTCAAGAATGCCTGGCACCCTAGTACCGGAAAGCTGTCCTAGGTGGCCTTTGCATTTACTACAGCCATTGGGGTGCTTTCCTACTGCCTAGATGATGCGATAAACATTTCTTGCTATCTCTTCAGGCCATTTAAATCAAAGATTCAGGGTAGATGTTAATCTAACACAATATTTAATTTCCTAAGTTTACCTAAGGAGTTAAAGTCCAACAGTTGGTAGGAATAACTGATCTATATACTTTATTAGTGAGAAACAAGTCTTGGTGACTTTTTCTGAATAAAGCAAAGATTATATTCAATGGAAGATAAGGCTGAAGTTACTAAATATTGGTCTGTTGTAGTATAGGCCAAATTCTGATATTCTGATACAGGCTTAGTGAAATAACTGAAACCTCTTAAAAACCAGAGAAGGCTTAGAACCTGGGAGAGAGAACAAAAGTGCTTCTTAGTGTTGAAGTCAAGTCTGGAATATCTATTAGTGTTTCCTGTATGGGAAGAGAGAAGGGACTAGAGATCCCCTAGATGTCCATATTTCAGAGTAGTCCAGTTTCTGGAGGGTAACAGCATTCAGCTGAAATTAAAATCAGAGAGTGCTAGTCATTTGCTTCTCTCGGTCCAGCTTCAGTAAATCAGTTAGTTCCCTCCAGTCAGGGTGGTGAGGTAAGTACTTGGGAATACTGCCACAGGCCTCTGCATTGGGCCTGACAGCTACTTCCCTGCTTGGGCAGCCTGTCTCCTATCTACCACTGCGCAGGCCACAGCCTCAGAAAAGGAACAGACTGTGACTCAGCCAGGGGTACTTTTTGTGGGCTTTGATGACGTCTCAGAAAGATCTTGTGGTAATCACATAGCCTGTTCTGTGAAAATACACGTGTTCTTGTGGGAGTCAGGTGTGTGTGTGTGTGTGTGTGTATTTAGTGCACGAATCTGAATTTGTGTGCTTGTTGATGGAGATGGGATGATGTATGCTCGTGTAAATAAGTGGAAATGCAGTTGTAGAGGAGCATAAATGAAGCTGCAATAACAGGGTAAATGCACAATACATCTGATATGCAGGAGCGGGAGCCAGTTCCCCAGGGCCGCGTGGAGGAAGGACAGAGCAAACCCGTGGCTAGGGGCTAGTGCCCCCACCCCTCACATGCCTTTGATCATGCTGACGTCATTGGCCCCATCCCCGATGGCCAGTGTCACCACATTCTTGTACCTCTTCACCAGCTCTACCACCTGGGCCTTCTGAAGAGGCGTCATCCGGCAGCAGATCACCCCAGTGCACATGCACGCCGTCCGAAGCAGTTCCACCTCCAGGTTCCCTTCTAGAGCATAAGCCTGCAGCACCAGGACACACCCGCTCTTCAGGCTGCCCAGAGGGGCCCTCAAGGCCACCTTCCTAGGCCCTTCCCCACTTCTCCATACTCTCCTGGAAGACACAGGTCAGGCACAGCTCTTCCCAAGGTTTTCCACCCCAAGGGAGGCCTAGTCGGTTCGAGGTGGGCGCCTCATCCTCGTTGCCTTCCGCAGTGAACAGCCCATCCATTCCATCCTTAAATGTGTTACAGGCACAGGCAGTGTTCACAGCGTTTGACCTTGTCTCCAGCGGGGAACTGGCCAGGGTGTCTCACTGGGTCAAACCAGTTGGCTAGGCTACAAGTCCAAGGGACTTTTTGGAGAACCTGGTTATGCTTGTTTCTACCCTTTCCCTAAGGGACAGACCACATCAATAGTGAAGAATTTGGATAAGGGAGGAACATGCTCTTCGCTGCTCTTTCCTCATTATTCCTGCCTGGGAATCATGCTTTCCCCATCAAGGCTGGGGAAAGGTGTCTGTCTGGCAAGGGCACCGGAAGGGAGGGGCACTAGGGTGACTCATGGAATAGGGAAGGGGGTCTTGAAATTTCTCTGGAGAAGGCTGGGCTTAGGAAAAGAGTTCCTTGGAAGAAAAGAACAGTTACAACTCTGTGTTGCCCACCAGACTGTAGCCATTGATGACCAAGCCATAGCTGCCACTGGGCACCTCCTCAGGCATTTTGAAGGGCGTTTTGGGATTTGTGGCAAGGAAACGGTTTACTGGGTCTGATTTTAGTAGAGAGTTGGGATTCATCTTGTTCCTTGCTGACCTGAAAGCCAAAAGTCGTTGTTAGTCTGAACTGAAAGCCGAGAGGTTAGGAAAGGAAATGTGTCCCAGAGGAAAGTAGGCAAGCTGGGTGTAGGGCCTCTGCAAAGCACCAGCTAGGACCTCAGACTCAACTGCCTTCTGGGCCTGCCACTACCATAGGTCTCTGCCCATCCACACACCACACTTCCCCATGCCCCTACACCCCAACTCCTTGAACCCTAACACTTCCTCTTAAAGCCTCTCAACTATTTTAGGTCTTTCATTTTCCCTCTGTTCTTTCTGGGAGTGTGGGATCCATACTGGATGAAGATATGGGTGAGAAATCTTGAGTGCAGGGACTGGCTGCGGTATCTCTCCCATCTGTACCTGAGTTCTTGCCAAATAGTTTCATCATTGTTGCCTTCCACGATGAACAGCCCATCCATTTCATCCTTAAATATGTTACAGGCATAGGCAATGTTCACAGCAGTCTCTGCAGGGAAGGGGGAACACAGGTTGCATTTGGGCTGGGACAAGGTCCTCACAGAGTACACAGGTACTTGCACCATTTGTCCACACTTGCATGGAAACAAAGTGCGTTTTTCAAGAGTAGCGGAGACTGTATTCAAATGTCCACAGGAGACTTCGACCAGGTACAGACTCGCAAGTTACTATAAAAAACTGGATCATTATGGCTTAGGCTTCTCTACAAAGCCTTCCCCTGTTTCTTAAAGCAATTCCAATTTGTATCCTCCACTTCTACATATAAAATCCATGAACAAAATGGTGTCTGTTTCTATGCTACACTTTATGGGGGACTGAGGATATGTTTAGATTGTAGACATAAGAAATCTGGAATTTGGAACAAACTCATACTAAAGCAAAAATTGAAAGAAAAAAAAAACATTAAGTCCTAACCCCTGACTGCAAATGGTCTCAAAATTCAGAGGAGAGATAATTGTCATAGAAGATGTCTTGGAGGAAGGCCTTGATGGATAGTAAGACTTGTTTAGGGGAAGGGCAAATATTTAAAATGGGAAACAACCCAAACAGAGGCCCTAGAGTAGGAATGGGTTTGTGTGGGACACACTGGCCATGTACGGCCAGATAATGGTCACATTAGCATGGAGATCAGGATGTGTAGATAGCAACAAACATCCAGGTCCTACAGATCAGACAGAGGAGTTCAACTTGACCACAGAGTTGCTACAGGTACAAGAGCAGAGGAGAATGTCAAAAAAGTAGAATATTTTAGGAAGATTAAACTGATGTATGTAGGCTGTGCAGAAGTGAATAAGAGCAAGAGACAGAGATCAGTTCAGAAGTTTTTGCAGAAGTAAAGACAATAGGCTGAACTAGGGTGGTGGCAGAGTCAAGAGGATTTTCAGAACTGGTGGGCTGTGGTGCGAGAATGAATCTACGGAACAACAGAGAGGGGAGAGTCAAAGGCAACTCTGGAGTTTTTAGTTTGTGAGTTCCTGGATGACAGAGGCCATATCTGATTGACTGATCTCTGTGTCCTGAATGTCTAACACGGTATGTGGTATAAAGTTTATGCTTAGTAAAATGTGTCCTGTAAGGACTTGACCTGATTTATATTATCAAGCATTTGTCAAATAAATGACTGAGAACAAAGAAAAAGAAAAAAATGGCTAAGGTGGGCAGGAGAGAGGGGTAGTCAGGTGAGGAACTCCACTTTACCTTGCTTATCGCCAGTTAAAATCCATGTTTTAATGTTGGCTTTGCTCAGAGTGCTAATTGTCTGAGGTACTTTATCCTGCAGCTTGTCTTCTATGGCTGTGGCCCCTAGCAGCTTCAAACAGAAATATGAGTGAGGAAAAGGGAGAGGGCCACAGCATTCAGTGGCACCTAACAACTTAACTGGCACTTCAGCATCCTCTTTAGGAAGCTGGCTCTGTCCTGGCGTGAGGAGCCCCCACTGTATAAAACTCAGCACACTCTGCCTCTTGGTAGTAACAACTTTTCAATCACACACTGAAATCAAATTTAGAAACACAGAATAATAGAGACCAGAGAGGGAAAAGACTTGCCCAAGTCACAGATCAAGCCGTGTGCCACTTCTAGACCATGTTTCTCAATACACTTGCACGTCTCCCTTGCTTCATAGTACTCTTTCTGGTTTTGGTCTCCAAAAATGGCAGGTCCCAGACAAGGACTCTCTACCTCCCACTCCAGGTTTACTTCCAACCCTGCAAGACTTGGGTGAACTTAATTTGTATGCACTGAAGTTTTCAAGGCCTCTTCCCACACCAGATTAAAAGTGTCTTGGTCCTAACACCACCCTTTCTCTATGGTACCCCAGCAGTACCAACTACAGGGATGGGCACCTGGACTGAGTCTGAGGAGCTGGCAGATGGATAAACTTCTGACTGATTTCTGCTCGGCCTCTAGAAGGGCAGTCTGGAAATACTAACCACAGGACTGACTATGAAAGCTGATGTGTGACCTTTGGGATCTCTAAATTTCCCCATTTGATATGAGTAATTTCTCCTTTTATAGCTGAGTCAGTCTGTATCAATCTGATCCAAAACCTTCGAGTCATCCTTTAGTTCTCTTTTAATCACATCCTATAATGTAATCCAGCAATAAGTTCTATTGGCTCTACTATTTATGTGTGTGTGTTTTGTCTTCTTTTCTTTATTTTTGGCCCTACTTTTAAAGATCACCAGAATTTGATCATTCTTCACTACTTTCACTGCTTCTGTCTGTCCTAAGCCACCATCATCTCTCACCTGTACTACCACAACTACCTTCTAAATTGGTCACCCTAGGTTTGCACTTGTTCCCCTTCAGTAAAATCTCAAATTGGCAGCCAGATGATCATTTTAAAAGCTATCACATAATTTTCCGGTTGAACTCTTCATTGGTTTTCCAAATCTCACTGCAAGTCTTTATGCTGGTCTATGAGGCTCCTTTTCTCTGTCTCATGTCCTTTTATTTTCTCCTCCTTGCTCATACTGCACCAGCCAGTTAGCTGGCTTGCTGATGAAGTAAAATTAGGTGTGTTCCTGTTTGAGGGTCATTCTTTCTGTTTGGAAAGATCTACACGCTTTGCCATTTTCTTTGGATGTCTTTTTCACAAGTAAGCTCTACTCCCCTTGTCCTCCCTCCCTCCCTCCCTCCCCCCCCAACACACCCTGATACTCCCTTGCTTTCCTCCTGACTTTGTTTTATTTTCTTCCATAGTACTTTCACTATCTAGCATACTCTATATGTTACCTTTTTGTCTGTTCTGTCTACTTCTACATGCATAGGGCTTAAAATAGTGCCTGGCACATAAGAGGCACTTACTAAGTGAGTGTTGAATGAA
Organism: Scalopus aquaticus; assembly: GCA_004024925.1. Lineage (NCBI taxonomy): Eukaryota > Metazoa > Chordata > Mammalia > Eulipotyphla > Talpidae > Scalopus > Scalopus aquaticus. The sequence continues at coordinate 36,011 of PVIJ01007312.1, read as the reverse complement.
TAAGTGAATAATTTTGCCTTATCCAGACCCTGATTTCTCCTAGATTACTTAGTTTCTGCAAGCAGCTTTGGGATGACAACCATTGCCAAAAAAAATGAAGTTTACAACCAGTGCAATTTTTCATTATTTAAGGATTACAAAGATCTGGCATATCCTGAACCAACTTGGATTCCAGTATTCAGTATCTAGCATCCAGAGACATTCAATCTATTGAAGCCCTGCTCAGTTTGCTAATCACCACCTCCCATCCTGCCCCCATTCTATTCCTGGCTTCCTCACACTAACCATCATTTCTCTTTCAACTTCTTCGTAGATATTTGATACTTTATTTTCTCGATTGTACAAAGACAGGCAGGCTTCATTGTACTTCTTACTCCAGTTCTGGAAGAATGCCTCGTCCAGCTCTCGGTAGGCCACCATAAGGGTGCGAAGACCTTCTCTGGCAAAATCCTGGAAGACATATGTGTGTACTGAGTGTTCCTGGACTGGGATTAGAGCTGAGTAAGGGAGTGGCAGGCTGACCTCGCAGACCCCATCTCTCTGCAAAATCGAGTATAATTTTAGGCTGTACTGAGCCTAAACAGAAAGCAGTTGTTGAGCTTTCTCATCAAAATGGAACTGTGACCAGAACAGATGGGGACAGTAGTAGAGTGCTTTTAGAGCTGAAAAGTTCTAGCATCTTGCTAAAGTTGGGTAATTTGTAATATGACCCTCAGAAAAATTCAGTCTTCTAGATTTCTTTCTTGTAAAATTGAGATAATTCACCCCTACAAAGAGGATAATGATATCTGTAATATCAGAATGCAGGGGGTAATAAAAAGGAGGAGCAATTTAAAAAAAAATCAAAGGTGTTACTAGCTTTTTCACAAGAATATGTTTATTTAACTTCCTCTTTTCCTGTCTTCTTTCATCAAGTATCCAAACAAGCATTTCAAACAGCACATATACTTGTGTATTCATCTATTACTGACTGGCTTAGCTGTAGCCAGCAGGTTAATGAGGCAATTGCTGAAATGCTTTCTGAGTGAGTTAGCATCTTTTTGTTCCCTGGGTATGGATACAGTCCAGCCAACCAACCAACCATACTAGCTATATTGGAGAAGTATACTCTTGGTTATAAAAAGGGCTGGGTGGCAGTGTGGGAGGTTTAAGACAGAATTATTATTCAATTGAGGGTGTGTCAGAAGCAGATTTTGTATCTTGAGAATTGCATATGAACAGCAATTTTACATGATCGTGGTTACAGTGAACTTCAAAGTGGCTGTTCACTTTGGCATTCTGAAAGTAACAAAACAGAATTTATCACCTTGATATCTTGCTCTTAGTTCCCTGGGTAACTCCTGAGCCTTTGATGTTAGTTATCAGTGAAAGTAACATAAGACAATCTATGTAAGAATGCTTTTTCTTAAACCTCTGTAGGGTTGGCAGGTGGAGCTATGAAAAAGAAACCTAAGAGGAGAGATCTGGCAGAAAGTGACTTTGAGTAGAACACTGAGAAGAGGTCTTGACAAATTTAACAAGCTGAACAGATTCGCAATCCGCTCAACAAGTAATTTAACAGCCTATGTAGCATTATTTCTCATTTATCCCTTATGTGTTTCCCTTTTCTCTTGTGATGGGTAAACTAGGAGCCTGGGGTTACTCCTTACCGCTACTTGTTTATGTCTGACCTATTTGCTGATCCTTGTCTTAGGGGAACTGAAGCGGTGGCTCTGCACTGAGTGAATTTTTAGAGCTGACTTTTACAGGTTTATCATTAATAGTTAAGAGACTGAAATTCAGTCAGACTCTACCTGTGAATGTCTGATAAGGTAGATAGCAGGAAGCAGGACAAAAGGTTTGAAAGAGTTTTATGATTCCCTTTGAAACTAGTCAGCAGAAATGCTCTTCGAGAAGCATTAAATTAAAATACACGTTTTCAGGCTAATCCATAAAGAATATTGTGGCCCTGGGAACCAGCATTAGATATAAAAGCCATCCTGTGTGAGATTGTTCACTGACTTTTTAAAAACTTGAGATATAATTTACATACCATAAAAATCACCTTTTATGTTACATAGTTCAGTGTTTTTAAAAAATGGTGTTACGTGGTCATAAACTTGTGCAGCCATCACTACTACGTAATTTCAGAACATTTTCATTACCCTGAAGAGAAACCCTGTGCCCACTGGCAGTCATGCCAGCCCCATCTTCAGCCCCCACAACCACTAATCTACTTCGTTTCTATAGATTTGTCTATTTGAGACACATCAGATAAATGAAACCATATTCTACTTGGTCTCTCGTGACTGGCTTCTTTCACTTTGCATAATGTTTTTTTTAAAGATTTATTTATTTATGCATACAAGCTGGGGTACAGGCCAGAGGCATGGGGTGGTGAGAGGGTTCACCAGAGACAGAGTGGGGAGCAGAACAGGCAGATCGATGGAAATACAGTGCTGAGGGGAGCAGCGGGCAAGGCAGGAGAGGTACAGCTCCACAGTGCAGCACTTAACCGCTGCGCCACTAGGGAGGCCCTCACTTTGCATAATGTTTTTAAGGTTTGTTCAGACTGTAGTATTACCAGTACAACATTCCTTTCTGTGACTGGAAAATAATCATTGTCTGCATATGCCACGTTTTACTTATTCATTCATCCATTAATGGGCATTCAGGTTGTCTCTACTTTTTTGCAATTATGAATAACGTTGCTATAAACACTCTGTGGAAGTTTTTATGTGGATGTGTATTTCATCTCACTTGGAAAGACACCTAAGAGTGGAAATCCTGTATCATATGATAGTTCTATGCTTAACTGTCATTACAATATAGACTTTTCCAAAATGGCTGCATCATTTTACATTTTGGTCAGCAATGATGAAGGTTACAATTTCTCTACAACCATGCTAATAATTATTATTGTGTGGTCTTTTAGTTTTAGCCAGTTTAGTGGTGAAGTAGCAACTTCTGGTTTTGATTTACAAATCCCTGATGGCTAATGACATTGAACATCTTTTCATGTGCCCACTGGACATTTGTTCTCTGACTTTTGACTATGTATTAATGTAGAGTCAGGCCCAAATGACCTAGTAAAATAGCATTTTCTCCAACCTATTTCTTTTATAAAATATTTTTCTGATCTACCTCTTCCCCATCTTGTCACCTGTCCTACTCCCCTAGCCATTTGTTTATCCAGGTTTAAGGGTAGGAACCCTAGAAAGCATGGATAGGGCTTTCCTTTCTAGTGCCAACAGACTGGAGCCACTTCCTTTTCCTGCTCTATCTGGTACATCTCAAATTCTAGAGAATGAGTGTAGGGTGGTACAGGTATGGTGGAGGTACCTTGGAGATTCTAATACTGTGGCTAACAGAGGACAGTGTCAAACAGTCCCCTAGACAGCTCAGGTCTAGTGCTTTCTGCTCCATACCCTAAAAGCAGTTTGTTGTCAGCATGGTTGGTGGGATAGGGCATCCCATATCAGCAGGCCCTATTTTGAAGTAAATTCTAGGTCTGACCATGGCATGGGACCTCCTAAGCCAGGAATTATATAGAGAACTATGATTGCTGTAAGTCCTTCCACAGACATGTTCCTCATCATACCCATGAGATCCTGTGCCATCCAACTCCTTGACAAAGAAGTTGGCGGTATGGTCAACAAGAATCCCACAGAATGCAGTAGTTTCATTCTTTCACCAATTAAAGAGACACAGACACCAGTATATACCCATTAGAAATATGCTGATCAGGGCCATATAAGTGGTCACATATCCAGATACACAGAACCACCCACAGCTTCCTTTCCCTGCAACCTAAACACTTACATCTAAATGTTCCAAGGTCACCTCTTTGAGGAATCTAGAGGCTGGATGAAGCAGATGACAGAGGATGGTGTCCGCACCCTTGCAGAACAACATTACTCGATCTTCAGGTGTCCTTACTAAGGATAAACAAATTAAGCAAAATAACCAAATAGGCCCATTGTTATAAGACAGGTCTGGGTCACTGAGGGAAAACGGGAGGCTGTTCCCATGACATTTGTTTTGATACTATTGGGGGTGAAACATTCAATGAGTGGTCAAATAGGAGAAATGACATGGTAAGGGCTGGTGGGAGAGAGGACATAACAGAACCATGGGCCTGTCACATGTGGAAGATGCTGATGTAGAATCACATTTAACATCTCAAGTCCAAGTTCTCAAGTCTCAAGACCAAGGCCCATAGCTAGTATGGACTAAGGATGAAGAATGACCTTACTTCTCTTCAGTTTGAGATCCAAATGAATTGATAGGAAGATAGTATGAATTTCTTCTCTATGATCTGTCCCCATCTTTTATTCCATCTTTTATTCCAAGTTCAGGTTTTGTGGATTTATTGTCTATTTTTATGTTGGCTTTGAGGGTTCCGATAAGTGACTACCTGGGAATGTGAAAGAAGTGCCCTAGCATATGGTAACAAGTCCCAGATAACATACAAGAAGATATAAAGAATATGTGATAGGAAAAAGTGGGAAAAAAGTGAGTCATAGTACCCGTGAGATGCATGTGCTGTGTGAAAACATTGGTGGGGAGATGAGAAAGTGAATCATGAATATGCATAGATGACAAATAAGGGGAGAGGACTGACCAGGTCGGGCACCCACCAATAACAGACATCCGCTTGCGCACACTGTTGAAGTCCAAAATAGCCAGTAGTCGGTAGACTTTGGTTTTCCCCATTTCTACTACTGTGATAGTTTCGGATGTGCGGGAACGGAACACAAAGCCAAAGTTCCTGGCAGCAGTGACCAGGGCACCTTCATCTGGGGATTGAGCCTGGTATATCAGCTCACCTGGAAGGAAAGAAGAGGGCAGCTAGAGCCCACAGAGATGTGCAGCTGAAGGACACCCAAAGCGACACTGTCTTCCGAGTGGTTTACATAAAGATGGAGCCTAGATGGGGGACACCTTCCTTCAAAACTGCCTCACAAGTCTGGCTCTAGAAGACCAGATTGAATAGAACACATCATTTTTTTGCTTTCCAATATTTTATGTACTTATTTACATAGAATACATATAAATAAGTAAAACATAGACAATTACCCTCCTACTTTAGTGGTAAAGATGGCTCAGGTGGCTTGTTAAATATGCATGTCCCGGCCCTACCTAAACTTAATGAATGCAGAATCACAAAATCTGGGAGAAGGGCCCAGGAAATTGAATTGGGTGAGTCTCAGTCATAAGGGGCACCTCCATAAGACAGGTCACAGGTTGACAAACACTGCTGTAAGATAATAAGATTAATGGTTTCGAAAAACAATCAAGAAACAAATATGAATGAGTATGGTCTCCTTTAAAACTCTCACCGTGGGAAGCCAAATGATTCACTATGTAGAATCTGATATGACTTGAGGTATTTCTGAAACTGTTCCTTTAGAATGCCCCTATAACCTGAAGTATATTTTGGATTATTTCTCTTTTGAAAGCCTATTTGATATTTAAGACATTATGTATTATCAGACTTATATTTGTGACTAACGTAGGCATGGTAGTGTAATTTTAGGTCAGATATAATATGTATCAATGGGCCAATGAGATTATTTTCTGGTGTATTTCCTACCTGTGACTCAAGGCAGGAAACAAGGACAAGTCCAAATATGCTTCAAATAATGCAACTTGTTGAAATTTCAGGCCCAGAGAGGGCTGTGGTGGGGTAGGAGCTCATGGGACCAAAAGACAGAAGATTGGGGTTCTTACCTCTGCCCTTCTGTTATAGAATTTTAAGTAAGTCATTTAATCTCTTTTAGCTTCAATTTCCTTCTCTATGAAACTGGGATCAGTTTTCTTGTTCTGCTTACCTTAGAGAGATGCTGTGAAGATTGTGGGAGATAATATAAATGAAAGCAATTTGTAAAACTGTAAAGTGATGTAAAAATATAAGGTGTTACTATTGGTAGTTTTATATTAAGAGTAGACAGACTTTAAAGGATTTGTTTCCCTCAATTCTTGCTTGTTAGGAAAAAAAAAAGTCATCTTAATAATCAGCCACTTCTTATTCATTGTTCACAAAATAAATTCAAGGATGAATTGAATGAATGAATTCAAGAATGACACAGTCATATTTGATTACTAAATACATGAGGATATGTGGGGATACCTTTAAATCGTAAAACGACAAAAGAATGACTCAATTCATCCTTCAAGAAGTTCTGTCCAGGGCCTCTTTGGTGGCCTAGGGGTTAAGTCTCAGTGTTATCACACTACAGCCTGAGTTCGATCCCTGGCCAGGGAGCTGATCCACATGATGCCGCAGAACTCTCCTATCTCGCCCACTCCTTCCCTCAGCAGTGTATTTCAGTTAATCTTCCTGTTCTGCTACCCACTCTGTCTCTGGTGAATTCTCTCACCCCCCGCCCCCATACCTCTAGCCTGCACTCCAGTTCTTCTATGCAAACATGAAAAAAAAAAAGAAGTCCCGTCAGCGATAGTGGGACTGATCTTTGGGACAATTCAGGTAGACATCACAGTCTCTAGGTCAGTAATTTTCCAGATAACACCAAATTTGACCCCTGTCCAATGACTCCAACTTCTTTAGGACCAAAAGGTTCTTTTCTACTTGAATATTTCCAGTGACTGGGAGCTCACTACTTATATTGATTATTCTTCCAATTACTAGATAATGCTCCTTATTAGAAGGTTCTTTCTTAGATTAAGCCATTATAAATGATATCAAACCATCCCGATGAGGTCTCGGGCCTCTCCTCACCTTTCACTTTCTCTTCTAACATCACGGTATGACACAGTGAGAGTGAGAGGAAAAACAAGCACACCTGATGATCTCCCCTTCTTACTGCTTCCACCAATGTGTGGTCATAAAATGAAAATTTAGGATCAGCCAGCTTGTTGTAGGAGAAGTCGACCTTTTGTGTTTCCTGAAACACAGAAGCCAGAACAAATGTCTCAGCAGTGACTTGATACTTCACAGGAGGTCAATTTTGGGGAAATTCCTGGAATGTGATGAGAACTCTTGGGAGGATGGGAAGAGAAAAAGCAAGCTAAATGGGGGTGGGCGGCTTCTGTGCTGTATCTAAGGCCTTTGTGGCTCTAACCTGGATCAGCCATTCACTTGGGTTCCCCCAGGAGGTAAGCTAAGCAGTAACTGGCAAACCCTTCTCGCACCGGTTCTACAACAGCTCTCCCAAATGATCAGGGGCTTTCTTCAGGCTCTGCTCTTTCGGGGCCCAAATCCATGATCAGACCTGAGGGTATGAGGTTAGGTGTTCCCTATTCGTAAGTGGTGTCTGCAAAGAGTCTGTCTTCTGCTGTCCGTTGCTTGGTTTTGGAGTTGGGAAGGGAACCGTGTTTCACTATTCCTTTTAATCCTCCAAGGAGGCTAGAGAGGCAAATTACAATAGAGAGGCAAGGCTACATAACAAGGATGCTTCAGTACATAACTGTTGTTCCTAGACTTAATTTTAAACCATTTTTCTTGAACTGTGAGCATACTTGATTCCTTCTTACCTCTAGACCTCACAGGTCAGACCTCACTGACCATGCCTCAATTCTTGGACCTCATATTCACTACCATTTTCCTAGCTGTGACCTTGGCTCTTTTAGATTTTGATTCTCATTCTCAATTTCAGTTAGGTTGCTGGTTAGGTCATCTTAGAAAATAAATTATTTTCTAACTCAAAACTCTCTTATCACCACCCTTGTGTGATGTCATTAACAGATTTATCCAGACCACATTTGGTCAACCAATTCCACTTCTAGGACTTAATTCTAAGGAAAAAATGATCAGAGGGCAAAAATTGTATCTTCCACAATGGTATTTATAATAGCAAAAGAAAATGGAACAAAAAATAGGGGATTGGTTAAATAAATTAAGGTACATCAATATAACTGGATATGACAAAATGATGATGTAGACTTAACTTTACTGACATGGAAAGATCACCACAACATAGTGTCAAATGAGTAAAAGAAGGCTGAAAATAGAATTCACGTTATGATTCTATTGTCTGTCTACCTACCCACCTACCTACCTGTTTACCTGCCTATCACTAAATCTAGATGTGTGCATATAAATATGAAAAGCATCTGAGAGGATATGATTATATTGGATATGATTACATTGGCTATCTAAATAGGATTGAATGATTTGGATTTTTTAAACAGTGAGTAAAGATTCTTTTTTAAATAGAAAAAAACAATAAAGCTACTTTCATTTAAAAACGCAAACCCAAATCTCCTAAAATAAAAAACACAGGTCATTTATAAAATGCTTTCTTATATTATGAGACCAGCCTTAATAATCAGGGGCTAAGGGATCCCCCATTGGTATTAACAGTGCTGCTGTGCAGCAAGGCCTCGCTTAGCTCCACGGGCATTTCACAGGGATCTGAAGTCACTCACAGCAGAGATTTCCACCTTCTCTCCATTCTTGTCAAAGACATTACCTGTTGGTAAGTAAGGGTTTAAACGAAGGATTAATTTTTTTTTTGTTGCAGTAAAATACATATAATAAAGTTTGTCATTACAACAATTTTTATTGTACAATTTAGTGGCATTAACTACAATGACAATCTTATGCAACAATCAATACATAGTTCCAGAGTTTTTCATCCTAAACAGAAACTCCCCAGTCCATATTCCCAGCTGTTGGCAACTCTAAGTTACTTTGTGTCTCTATGAATTTGCTTATTCCAGATATTTCATGTGAGTAGAATCACACAATATTTCCCTTTATGTCTAGCTTATTTTACTTAGCATGTTTCCAAGATTTGTCCATGATATAGCATGTGTCAGAACTTCATTACTTTTTTAACTGAATAATACTGCATTGCATGGATAGACCACAGTTTGTTCATTCATTCCCCTTTCGATGCACACATGCTGTTTCTACCTTTAGCTGTTGTGCTGCAATGAACACTGGCCTCCATGCATCTATCTATCTATCTACCTGAACACTGGCATATTAGCTATCTCTCAAAAACTATTTTTTCTGATTCTATATTCCCAGATTTGCCATCAAGCTGCCTCAAATCTCCTCATGCCTCTTAATGCCCCAAAAAGCTCTTATCCCTGAGTCAATGGTAAGAAAGTCACCAAGGGCCCCAACTCTTCTCCCTTAAAAGTGAAGTGTTAGTAGTCACTGGGCCTAAGTGAGACTTTGTACCTCAGAAAGTTCTCTAATAAAAGAAGTTACCTAGAAGAGATGTGAAGCCAGGTCTAGAAGATTAGGATTCTCGGCAAGTAAACAGTACAGACAGAATGGGGGTGGAAGACAGTTTGATGCCAAGCAAAGAGACCTATGGCCCTTTCACCCTTACACAGTACATGGTCAGGTCTTATACTGAGCCAGAGAATTAAGATCCTCACCAACTGAACTCATGCAAAAATAAATTTTTAGACTTTATACATATGAAAACTTGTTTGCCAGGGGTAGTAGGAAATACTAGAGTGCTCTAGTGTTTTTTTTTATGACTTTTAAATTGAGGTGAAATTCGCATAACATACAATTTACCATTTTGAAGTATACAGTGCAGGGGTATTTCGTGTATTCACAATTTTGTGCAATTACCACATCTCTCTAGTTTCAAAGTTTTTTCATCATACCTAAAGAACGTCACAAATGTCCACACACATGAGGACTTAACACTATCACAAAGATAGGTTTATGGTTAAGCATGAAATAAATGAGAAATTGAGTGTGGGAGACACTGATCAAACTCTGACTACCCTTCGATGGCTTCTCTTAACTCTGTTTATTGGTTTGGGAATTGAGAGATTAGCAGCTTTAGTGTATGCTGGTTGCTACATCTGGTTTAATGTGAGGGTGAAGTGTTTCTAAGACAATGGGAATTAAGTCTTGTTCATTGTGATACTTCCAGTGTCTTACTGATGAATTGCAGCTATAAAGTGCTAAATAAATGCTTTTTGGTTAGAACTGAATGGGCTAGGTGTTCTTTGCTTAGTGAATAAAGAAGGATGTGAGAATTAGAGGTATATAGATTTAGAGCTATTCTTGAAAATAATCTGCAAAGTAGAATTTCCCCAGGACTCAGGAAAAGCAGGAAGACATGCATACCATAGAATCTCCCATTAATGGAACACTTGTGGAAAATCATGATGTTCTGAGTTAGGGTTCCTGTTTTGTCGGAGAATACGTATTTGACTTGGCCAAGCGCTTCATTAAGGGTCGTGGTGCGAGCCCGTGCTGGTATGTTGTTTACTGAATGAAACATCTTCTGATCCCAGTTGATATAGTAACTGTTGCCCAATCTTATTATCTCAACACTAAGGAGAAAACAGGAAAAGAAAGGTCCTGGGTGAGAGCCTGACAAATTTAATATCTTGGTTTCCACCTTACCAGTCCTGTGCTGGGTCAGGGCCAGCATCTCTGAGTTTGGAGGATCCTTCCCACTAGTTGACCTATTATAATCCTGACTTTGACCATTATCACTCAAAGTTTTACCATTTGCATCCAGACATACTAAGTTTTTTGAGAAATATCCCCCTTTCATTTTTTCTTCTTTCAAAATTTAAGTCACACATTTTGAACTTCTATAGTAATGCAAGGCATGATACAGTGGAGAGCTAACATATTGATAAAAGGCTGCCTAAGTTTAATTAGATGATTATTGCTGCTGTCATGTAAATCTATTGGCAGGGAAGAGAGAGAAACTTGAAACACTCAGAGTTTCTTTGGGAAGAAAAAGGGAAGGAACTATGAAAATCAGAAACTGTTTACAGAAGCTGACCTTCTGATAAATTTTTCAGGAAAAGCAGCCTGCCGGGGGGGTAGCTTCTCCCTCCAACAGCCTCTTCTCTGTTTTATCTGAATGCTCCCTACTGTCTTTGTCACATTAAGGTTTTCTTTTTAAGGAACAAGTGCTAAGTTTTTTATTTGTTCATTTTTTGCATTTGAAGTATTCCTCAATGACATCCTTGGACTGTCTCTTTGCCAAAGACTTAACGATCATACAACTGCAATTAACCACTTTATGGGGCTTCCCCTCTGCTGGTTTTACAGAGGACTACCCATTTCTCCAGTTTTTTGTCATCAACTTTAACAGAGTGCGGTGGTGTTCAGCACAACAGCCCTCTGCCAACTTGACATACATCACAGTTGGATACAATCACATAAAGATGGGCTTGGTGCCTGTCTAAGGCTTTGGCAGCTTTGCAAATTCCATGTGCTAGTCATGGCGGATGAGGATGTTCTTCAGCATCTTTTGCATGGCAGTATTAATGCACATGACACCACTTTCTTCAGTCACAGTGGTGGGTTACAAGTGGAGTGGAATCTTGAATATACTTGAACCTTCACCTTTGTGCCACTTGGCAGAAGCAGGGAAATGTACAGTAGATTTCTTTATAGATTCTTTATAGTTAACAAGCATCTTCATTTTAAAGCAGTGAAGATTTTTAAGTGACCTCCTTCCTATCCAGCATTCATGTGTGGTACATGTTAGTTTTGATTACTTCGTTAGTAATCCCTGTCTGAGACAGCTGCACTGAGCAACATGGAGTTTTGTTTGCGGTGGGGGAGCAGGTGCGCAGGCCCACAGTGTTGCCTCTGCTGGTCCTCATGCGCTAAAACCTTGGCCACCACAGCAATCTTTTAAGACCCAAACATTTAATTATATCGTTTCTCTTGTTAGAAAGATCTTTGCTGGTTTTAGGAAAAAATTCAAACTCCTGGGCTTGGCATTTAAGGCTCTCCTGAACCTGATCCTAAATTACCATCTAACACCTTAGTCTAGTGACTTACTCTTCTATGACCATATCAAGCTTTTTAAGATCTGTCAAACCTTTGTGCATGTTGATCTTTTATGTGCATTTTTCCCCCATATTTTATGCTTGGTGGATTCTACTCTTTTCTCAAATATAAGTTTGAATATTACCTTTTTTGTAAATCACCAAGCTTCTCCTGACAGAACTAATCCATTCCTTTTCAAGGTCCCCATAGCATTCACATATATTTCTATAATATCATTTTTCATATTGTACTATAATTATTTAATTATCTGTTTTCATTGCTATGTTGTCAGCTTATCTAGAGGACTGTCTTATTATTCATGTTTCTATCTCTAGCCCCTAATCTAGGGTTTGGCACATAGTAGGTGTTCAATAAATATATTTTCAATTAATAAGGTGATTTAGTTATGTAGGATGCTTTTTTGGTTTAGATACCACAGTGCAGGATTTAGGAAATCTAGAAAGAAGGCTGGAATAAGTTTGTGTGTGCATATGTGAAAGGGAATATTGAGCACAAAAAGAGATCAGTGTACAATCAAGACTTGTTTTACTTATTTCAAATTTTTGTGCAAGCTGCTTATGAAAAGGGGGATGAAGCATCCTCCTTCTCTTCTCCAAATCTTAGGAATCATGACTTAGGAACCTTGTTTGTCACATTTTTTTTTGTGTGGGAAAGCATATTCTGAGTTCTGAGGAACTGATTTACAAGTAAATGCTTGGAATCTATCACATTGATAAACTAGGGGCTGCCTGGCTTGGGCTTTGGCATTATCTAATTTATGTGTATTTTTTCTAATTATTTCATGTGTTTGCATGTCTCATTTAGTCACCTGTAATATAATCTATTTGAGGGCAGGGTCAAATTTGTAATCTGTTTGCATAACCCACATAGCATCTAGCACAGCATTCTGGATATAGAAAGCATTTATGTAATCTCTAGATACTTCTCCATGTGTTTTGTACACCAGATCCTATTGAAGTATAGGGTCAAAGAGCACACAGTCTATGCTTTCTGAAAGTTCACACTCTAGTAGGGGAATTAGGCAGTAAGAAGTTGGCTCCTCACCCCTAACCCCTAAAGTGATCAAAGAAACCTACCTGACATAGAGGGAAATGGGAACCATTGTGTTGAGAATGATGAAGTAGGACCAGAGTAAGAGGCTGGCAGAGCCAAATGATGAAGAGACATAGTCTTTCCATGGCAGAAAAGCCTGGAAGTAGTAGCCATGCTGGTTCTGCCAAATGCCATGCCCAATTGCTAGGATAAAACACATGCTGCCTAAAATCAGGAAAATCTAGAAATTAAAAAGAGAATTAAGTTAACATTTCCTCATGGCATGTGCTGCTTTAGTCCTACCTTTTGGAGCCTGATCTCTGAACAAAAGCCTCTCTCCTGGGAAAGCAGAGGGGTCCTGGGGTTCACAGGCTCTGGGTGGTAGCACATAGGACAGAAAAGAAAGCCCAGCAGGAGCTACCTTTGGGGATTTGATGGGAGAAAATAGTAGCTAAAATAAACTGAATACTAAGTAAGTGCCAGGAACTGTACTAAATACTTTACATGTATTGGTCAACTTAATATTTATAGCACCCCCTTTTAATAATAGGTGAGGAATTTGATAATAAGAATGGAGAGAGTATTTTACCCAAAATCACTTGACTAGAAGATAGGGTTTTTCTGTTTGTTTGTTCATTTTTCTTTGAATTTATTTCTTTTATTTTCCCTTATAATTTATTAATTTGTCAGTTACTTATATAACTATTTTAACAGGGTGGTCCCCAGGAAAAGGATGTGTTCTAGGTTCCCTGCCCCACCCAAGGGTAGAGTTGAGCAAGAGAGAGAAGAAGCTGGAGGAGAGAGAAAAGAGAGAGAGAGGAGAGTGGAGAAGGAAGGAAGCAGGATGGAGAGCCAGGAAAGGCACAAGGAGCAGAGAGACATGTAAAGAAGCCGCACTGGCCTGAACTGGTTGAAACAGATATGGGGGAGAGACCGTGGGGAGCTCAACAATGGCAACCTTGACCTTGATTTTGATTTTGCTCTTTTCCTCCCAGAATTGTCTGGCTGTTTCTGACTCCTTTCTATGGGCCCCTGCCAAAAGGTGTTTTAGACTTGTGACAGGCTTTTGGGCTTTGCTTTGGGCCAATCCCATTTGGGTGGACTTTTACCCATGAGGTGATGGGTAACTTTGGGTGCCTGATTTAAAACCATATTCTCTGTCTTTTCTAATTGTACTAAAGTTTCTTTCCACTAAGGGTCTTGTATGTTTTGACGTGATGCGGTGGATGGCAGAACCTATTCAGAGTGGGCAGATTTGGGGGCTGTGGGATGTCCCACTCCCTGCCTGTAACACTTTGTCTTTTGGGGGGGGGGTACATTTTCACCCTGCAATATGTGTACAAACTTCACTCACTTTCCACCAAAACTCCTGTGCAAATGTCCTTCCCTTCTTGCCCCTCTCCTTTCCAGGAGGGAGGTTTTAAACCAGTTCTAGAATCCAAGCTCTTAATCACTCCATTATTGAGGTGAAGTGCTATTTAAACAAAAGTCTGAAATGGGTGACAGTGACTTAGGAGTGGGTGGATGGGTGGTAAGGAAAATGATATAAAAAGTTGAAAATATGGCTACCAAATTAATTAGTAAAGAGTCAGGTAAAACCAGAAGACAGGCAATGAGCCTTCTGAACCTACAGCTCTAGAAGTGGCCAGAGAGAATTAGAATACGAATGTGTGCTGGCTGCCTCTGACAAGGCAATAAAAGAGAGAGTTGAACTAAGGAAATAACTGGCCACCTTAGAAGTAGAAATGAGAAGGAACAGAGAGAAATCTGGGTCATCAAAGACTGGAAATCCTGTTAACTTTTAGATTCCAAAGAGGAAGAAATAAAATTGACATGTTAAGCAAAAAAAGGCCTAATAATCCCTTTCAACTAAATAAAATAAATTAGCCTGGGCCTCCCTGGTGGTGCAAAGGGTTAAGCGCAGTGCAGTGGAGCTGTCTGCAGCTGCAGAGCAAGTTCAATGCCCAGCTGGGGAGATTCCCACATGGTGCATGGAGACCTCTCCTGCCTCACTGCTGCTCCCCTCAGCAGTGTATTTTTTGGTCGATCTGCCTGTTCTGCTGCCCACTCTGTCTCTGGTGAACCCTCTCACCACCGCACACCTCTGGCCTGCACCCCAGCTTGTATGCACAAATAAAAAAAAATCTTAAAAAAAAATTAGCCTGGAGGCAAAGTTCAAATTAAAGATGTTTTCAACCAAGATTATTGTCCCAGATAACCTGAACTTTTTTGCCATTTAAGTTAAGAAAAGGGCATAGAGGGATGAGAAAGAAAAGAAACAAAACACATTTGAGAACAGTGTTTAGTGTTCTGGTATCATTACTAAATTTAAAACTAAGCCACCATTCCTTGCCTGGCAGGTAGGGTTGGGAGGCTCAAATGGATAAAGGGAGTGAATGGGACTGCCCTGGAGAACTTGGGCCACTAAGTTGATGATCCCTTTCTCTGATGATCCCTTAGGCAAATTCAGATCATTAGTCAGGACCCACCTGAGACTAGCCACACTAACCAAATCCAAGAATATACATAGAGCCTCGGAACCCACATGCAGCAGCAGACCTCTCCTGCCTTGCCTGCTCCTTCCCTTAGCAGTGCACTTCAATAAATCCGCCTCTTCTGTTCTCCACTCTGTCTCTGGTGAATTCTTTCACTCCAGCGCCTCCAGCCTATACTTGATTCTGTCCCAGGACATTTAGAAAAGAGCTTTGAGGCAGAGGGGATAATAACACTACCAAACACATTTTATAAGACTAGCATTAGTTAATATGAAAACCAGAAAAGACACTACAAGGAAAGAAAATTATAGACCAAAATCCATGATGAATACAGGAGCAAAACTTCTCAACAAAACAACAGTATTCCTCCCTTGTCCATGGTTTCATTTTCTGTAGTTTCAGTCACCTGAGCTTTTACCTGTAGTCTTGTTGGGGGGCAAAAAGGATGTCTGCAACAAACTCCACAGATAGACCCCACCTCAGATCAAAAAGATCCAAGACACTAAGGACTACTAATCCATTAATGCCATCATCATCATCGAAGAGAGGATTACTGGGAACTGAAGGGTGGAGCTGAGCAGCAGATAAAAAGCTGGAGAAGAAGACACACAGACAGAAGACAAGAGAAGGCAGCAGGACAGAGAGCCAGAAGAGGCACAAGGAGCAGAGAGACTTGTAAAGAAGCTGCACTGGCCTGGACTGATTGAAATAGATGTGGGTGAGAGACCCATGGGGAGGTTGACTATGGCAACATTGATACTGGTTTTGATTTTGCTCTTTATTACCAGAATTGTCTGGCTGTTTCTGACCCTTTTCTATGGTCCTTGCCGAAAGCTGTTTTATACTGTGACAGGCTTTTGAGACTTGCTTTGGACCAATCCTATTTGGGTGGACCTTTACCCACGCGGGGTTGGATAACTTTGGGTGCTTGGTTTAGAAAGTATATTCTCTGCCTTCTCTCTCTTTTCTAATTATATTAAAGTCTGTTTCCACAAAAGGTCCTATATGTTTTGTATTGATGCGGTGGATGGCAGAACCTATTTAGAACAGGGCAGGTCTGGAGGTTTTAGGGGTGCCCCTCTCCCTGCCCTGTAACAGTCTGAAAATCTTATATACAATAAGATATTTTGGGAGGCAGAGTGAATCACCGTATTCACATAATTTTTATTTCATGTATTACT
Source organism: Scalopus aquaticus (assembly GCA_004024925.1). Classification (NCBI taxonomy): domain Eukaryota; kingdom Metazoa; phylum Chordata; class Mammalia; order Eulipotyphla; family Talpidae; genus Scalopus; species Scalopus aquaticus. Next base: position 19,563 of record PVIJ01007312.1, on the reverse strand, counting down.
ATAATTCTTCTTTTTTATTATTATGTATCATTATTAATCTCTTACTATGCCTAATTTACAAATTAAACTATCATAGATATTTTGTATAGCAAAAAACATAGTATATATAGGATTTGGTTCTATCTACAGTTTCAGGCATCCACTGGGAGTCTTAGGATATACCTCTTGCAGATAAATGGAAACCACAGCACTAGTAAATGGAATTCAACAGCACATTAAAGGACCATACACCATGGGCAATATTGAAAGAAATTGAAAAAGATAATTAAATGTAAAATTATCATATGTTCATGAATTGGAAGAACTAACCCATTCCATACTATTCAGAGTCATTTATAGATTCAATGCAATTCCTATCAAGATTCCAATTTTTAAGAAAAATGGGAAAAAATGCTCAAATCCTGCATAAAACCGTTTCCAGTTTTTGCCTATTACAGACAAAATGGTATTGAATATTTTGTGCACAAGACTTTGCATGGACATAAGCTTTCATTTCTTTTGTAAATATCTAGGAGTGGAATTATGGGGTCCTTTGTAAGCTTATTTTTAACTTTTTAAGAAACTGCCAAATATTTCCTAATATTTAGTTATAACAAATGGTTATGCAATTTTACCTCCCAGCAATGCCTGCAGAGAAGGCATGTGTGATGTCACTGTGAACCAGCTCTAAGACTACTCAATTGTCTTCAAACATGTGCCCACTGTCACAAAGTATGACTAGTTCAAAGCAGTCCATGCCCACATTAGATGACTGGAGGGCTCATTTTTGACTCATTGGTGGGAACATCTTTGAAGACAAGAGTAGAAAGGCAGAAGGAACAGTTCTAACTGAAACCATTTTCAGAAAATGAGATTTCAAAAAACTTTTTATTATGAAAATTTTCAAACACATATTAAGGTATGTAAGTAGTACATTGAGCCCCTACATATCCATCACGTAGCTTCAATAATTAGCAATTTATGGCTAGTCTTGTTTTGGTCAAACATCCTTTTTCCTTTTGTTTTAAACAAATTTCTCACACTATATAATTTTATCTGTAACAGCTTAATATATAGCTTCAAATGATTTTATTTTAAACGTGATCACAATATCTCTATCACTTAAAAAATTAACAATAAATCCTTACTATCACTCAGTATTTGAGACTTGAGAATTAGGTGAGAGATGGGAAAAACAAAACAAAGGAGGACTGAGATAAAGCAGAATAAAATCTGCTTTTATTCTTAGCCTAATGCAGAATTATATCGAGTAGCTCAGCTCTTTGTGATCTACTTCCTCTTCATTCTCTTTAATGACTCATGTGAAAGCAAAGCTAACCTCATGGTTCAGAAGCTTAGTGATGCGTTCAACTGGCCTCAGAGCCCTTTTTTAAAAAAAAAAAGATTTATTTATTTTATGCATACAAGCTAGGGTGCAGGCCAGAGGTGTGGGGCGGCGAGAGGGTTCACCAGAGACAGAGTGGGGAGCAGAACAGGCAGATCAACCGAAATACACTGCTGAGGGGAACAGCTGGCGAGGCAGGAGAGGTCTGCCGCGCCATGTGGGAATCTCCCCAGCTGGGCATCAAACTTGAGCCACAGCTGCCGACAGCTCCACAGCACAGCGTTTAACCCACTGTGCCACCAGGGAGGCCCATCAGAGCCTTTTTTTGATACTGTCTGTGGCCAATATTAAATTTAAGAACATCTTCTATCTGACACTTCTCAGGACCCTTCTTCACTAATTCCAGTGGGGAAAAATGGGTAAGTTAAAATGATTTGAGTAAATTATTACTATCATTTACTTATTCATTTACTATAAATGAGTAAGTAAATGATACTTATATAATATTATAAATAAATAAACATTTGTAATATTTTAAACCCTCAAAGGCTGTAGGAGAAAATTATAGGGTGATCGTCAACACACTTGTCCCATCCCTATGGTCTGGATAACTGAGAACTACCCACGATTTCCAGTGACATGCCCTCACTGTTAGACCAAAAGTCCTCCAGAACCAGATCTTTCTGCTGAGACTGAGACACCTGAGAGGAAAATTACCTCTATCACAGCATGAGGCTTGCCACTGCCGTTCTTTATTTCTAGAGCTTTTCTCCATCTAAGGCTTTCTAAACCCTTGTAGATGCGCTATGCTTATTCTTGTGATGGCGTTTATTGGTACTTAATCTCTAAAGCTTAACTTTACTTCCTTTTTGCAAGAAGAAAGTAACAAGAAATTGGTTCTTGCTACAACCCCTAGAGGTGATTTCATTACTGGTCAGTCAGATGCAAGAACAGCAAGGCAGCTTCTCATTTAGCAAAAGGTACTTTCAGTAAAGGTGGAACAAGATACTCATTTTGTTACTTGATGAAACTGACTGAAAACTAAAGTTGTCCTGGTCTAAGTGGAGCTGCCAGGTTTCATGACAGCCTGTAAAGAGAAAGTACTCCTTGTCCTTTGGACCCTCACATCTGTGCTTTTCATTGTGCCTTCCCCAGAAATACATCTGAGGCTTCTGGCATCATTCCAATTTCAACCAGTCTGCTTCTTTGCCCCACAAATAGACTCCTATTTAACAGACAGCATTCAGAATGCATTATCACTGTGAGTTCTGGTCACTAGAGAGAATGATGGGATTCAACTACAATTTAGCTGTGGGCGCCTCAGGAAGCAGCTTTGCAAAACATGCTTCCTGTGTCTGCCAGATTTCCCCCTAAGAAACATTTCCAAAAATGGGAAAAAAATGAAGTGTTTAAATTAAGAAGAACTGCTTCAGTGTCAAGAAATGAGAGTGCATCACATCTGACTACATTTACAATGTCCTGACAAAAAGATGACAGAAACAAAACTGTTAAGCTGATATGATAAACCTAGCTAATTCAAGAGCTATTTCCTGAGCATTAATTTGTGCAAGGTACTCCCATGAATACAGAGATGAATATGACCTTACAGGGTTATAATTTGGGAGCGCAGATAGTCAACCATTTTTTTCACTCGGGAAACAATATCGAAGCTGTTATCATGTGTCACACATAGAGGGGGGCGGATACAATGGTGAAAAAAGACAATATCCTTACTCTTGGAGTGTTTATACTACTGTAGAGCTAGGTAGACAAAAAATTAGTTACAAAATGGAAAAAGTACAATTTAATAGTGCAACATGCTGTGAGGAATATAAAACAGATTCATAAAAAAAGAAGGTCTTGGTTGGGATGTCTACATCAACTGGTGACAGAGCAGGACTGTCTGAAGAGATGACAGTGAATGATGAAAAAGAAGCGAACCATGCTAAGACCTGGGGCAGACACTGCCAGCAAGGATAAAGGTTCTAAGATAGGACCAAATTTATTCTCACCTGATTTGCAGTTCCCCTAGTTACAGATTTTCAGTTCAAAACACTTTTCACTGAGAATTGCCAAGTTATAAGCCCACTGGTTTCTAAGACCCAGGAGAGCTGCTGAGAAATCTGATGTCAATTTAAAGCGCAGTTTTTTGTTGGTACTAATTCTTATCCCTATGAAAAATTTGAGTAACTTGGAGCTCTATAATTTTATGACGCTTAATGGATGTTTCAAATCTTAAGTTCATAGCCTTCTTTAACTTCTTTAATAGGAAATATTCTATTAAATTTCTGACAATATTGTCCCTTCCAGTTTTTCTTTCTGATACTCCCGGCAGATCAATTTGGGGGCTCTGGATTTGATTCTCCATTAGAAGAGCATTTATCTTAAACTCATGTCATCTGCAGCAATACGGATAGGGCGGGAAGAGGTTCTTCTGAGTGAAATAAGTTGGAAGGAAAAAGATAAATAACGGATGGTTTCCTTTATATGTGGAATATAGAGAAACCAAACAAAGGGTTAAGAAAAAGACAAAACTTGCAAGTTGACCACAGATCTGAGGCACACAGCAGTTCTGGTACTACTAATCTAAGTATCAAATCTTAAGCAAATATGTCTATCCTCCACAATAGAGGGGTAAACTAGACTCCCTTGTCAACTGATTCTGTTCTTTCCCACTTTAGACTTTAGTATGTGGGGTCCTGAAACTGCTTGAGATGTTCAAACAATTAAATTCCACGTTGGAAATGGCAGCTACTTTGTGGAAGACAGGGAAGTATGTCTTTTTGTGAAGAAACAGAAAAAAGGCTTTAACTTACCCACATCACAAGGAGATTCATGAGATGGTCTATCTGTGTCTGTTTAAAGGTGTACTTTCCACTGTTCTGCATTAATTTGGTGTCTGGCCCTAAATGAAACAGGGAGACATCAGCTCTTAGAATCACTGCACATACTCAGAGAGACTTGAGATTGAAGTTGAAATGTACCTTTATGACACCTAATCAAACCTCGTTCCAGTGCTGGGGAATAAAGCCTGGAGAAAAGGTTCATAGTTAGTATCAATAACTGAAAGGATGAAGAGTGTTTCTCACAACAAGAATAAATCTTAGACTGTGGAAAACACACTAGTGACCAAAGGGACCAGGGAGTGGGCAAGAGGGTAGGGAAGGGCAGGTGATAGGATACTGGTGCTGAAACTTTGGTGGAGGGTGAGGAAAGAACGTGGGCACATGCTCCCAAAATTATACAGTTATGAAATGATTAGCAAATCAACAAAATTTGAGAAAAAACTGTTTCCAAGGATAAACTACTTCTATATAGTACACCAATGCAGACTCACTTTTTGCAGCACCTTAGGGAGTCTAGTCTTTTATATATGAGTTAAATAAAAATAAGAGTCAGATGCTTCTCTCTCATAACCATCTGATTTATTTAACTTAGGAAAGGGATTTTATGAAAAAGAGATCTCTATCTTCTTTTGAGGAAACCCACTGCTGGAACAAGCTATATTTAAGATTTCTAGCTAGGGAAGGGAGAAATGAAAAGGCAATGGTTATGATTTCTTCTGAAAGGAAGTTGAGGAACTGAGACTTCGCGGGCTGAGAGACAGGAAATCTGTATTTCTTCATGATAAGGGCAGACAGCAAAAATATGTAAAAAGTTTTTAATGGCAAATGGAACCAGAGCTGGAAATTATTGAGCGGATGGTGCTACAGAGAAAACAGAGAGGTTTAGAAGAAAGCGTATATAGCAATTTCTCTGTTTTTTTTCCCATCTGATTATTATTTGTACATGAACTCTAATAAAGGAATTTCATCAATGTGTGCACATAGGGAGTAAATGCTGAAAATGCAGGGCATAAGCTATGCCACTCTTTCCTCTTCAGCATTCCTTGAAGGGCATGAAGTCATGAGAAGTTTGGTTGAGGAACTGGAAGCTACAGGGACAGTATCTTCCAAGGGTCCATAGAAACATGGATCCTCCTGCCCGCCCCCCCCCCCCCGCCCCAGGTTTCAAGCTGCTCATTTTCGCCCTCAGTAGCCTGACATGCTCTTAGCAGGCACCAGTTCCCTTCTGTTCTGAACTTCCCAAAGTTCCCAAAGATTTTTCACTACCTTGTAACCAACAAAGAGTCAGAGGGAAACAGTAACTAAATTTGTGCTGGTTCTTTAGAGAAAAAACTTTTGCTTAGAAATGCACTTTTTATGTATGCCAAGGTGTGTGTTGAGGGTAGCTGCTGAAGAACAATGAAAAAAAATAATGCTAAGTGTACTTTAAATCCTTTGAGTTTTAGAAGCTGCTGTTGTAGGTCAAAAGCCAATGAAGAAGGTTCCACCATTACCTACCTAGACTCTTAAGCTTCTCCTGGGACTTGGATCCCAGTATTTTCCACAGAAGTGAAGCATCTAGGGCCCCCACATCTAGGAGTAAATTCCCTAGAAAGGGACCTCTGAGTTGAGTAGTATTCAGCTTGGTGACACCTCCTCAGTGTTATACTTTTGTGTCCTCATCTTCTTGCTGTGATTGTCATCAGTGCCCACTGTCTCTGAGGGCATGGGGAGGACACAGGGCAGCACAGAGGCTTCCTCTGTGTTCATGGACCACGTCATAGTCCAAGGAAATACTTTTCTAAGTCTAAGGGAATATGGTTCTAAATGATGTCTCAAACAATCGACAGGTGCCTTTTCTCTGGCATGAGCCTTTCATGTTGTATTTTATATTCCTTTTTTTAAAATTTATTTTATGAATACAAGCTGGGGTGCAGGCCAGAGGCATGGGGTGGTGAAAGGATTCACCAGAGACAGAGTGGGGAGCAGAACAGGCAGATCGATAGACACATACCGCTGAGGGGAGCAGCGGGCGAGGCAGGAGAGGTCCGCCCGCCATGTGGGAATCTCCCAGGCCAGGCACCGAACTCACATCGCAACTGCCAACAGCTCCACAGCGCAGCGCTTTAACCTGCTGTGCCACGGGGGAGGCCCTGTATTTTATATTCGTAACTATGAGTGCTGCGTTTGTTTTTCTCCTCCTGGGAGCAATCCACATGTTTACTCTCCCCTTTCACATGTCCCCTTTTGCTAGTTCTGTGTGTACTTCTACATGTATACCTTCTCTTGCATCCAGATATGATTGGAAAGACTTACGAATGCCTTGTAGTCTTGGAACACAAAGCCTTCCTCTAACGAAGGCAGAGCTGATATGTTGGCAACTCATTGCTTGGGATAAAAGAATTTTTTTAACATGAAAAACATTTTTTCTTAAACCATCCATTGACCTATATACTTGCCTCCCTTTCTGTCTATCTCAAAGCCATAGTGTTCTGAGTGCCATACCTACATGTAAAGTAAAAAAGCCACAACTTGGCCATGCATGAAATCCAGCAGCCCGTAGGGCAGACATATCTGGAGACATACCAGTAAAGATCACCACGCCACAGCACCAATCTGTATTCCTGATGACACAGCCTCGGAGCAGCAGCTTGTCATGGTCCAGAGAGTATTGGTTTCCCTTATAACTCAGTACTCCTGTGAATCTGTTCAGCTTGTTATTTGGAGTCTCACACTTCACTTCTCCTGAAGAAAAAGGAAGGAGTAAGAGACCTGGTTTTGTCATTGCAGGCCTTTCCTAACAGGATAGGAGAAAGCTTAACAAGAAAAGAGGAAAGAACATCCCTTTTCAAAATACATACTCATCTTTTTTCCTGTCCTCTCTCAGCTGCTGCCCATGCCTCCCCAGCTCCCTTTATAAAGGCAGACAAAGGGTTCTGGGCATCAAAGAAGTGTGATTCTGCAGGTCACACAGGTTATCCAGGGAAAGAAAAACCCACCTGGTAACTCATCACCTTAAGCTGAGGTCTGACCTCTGAATTTGAAGAAATTTAAAAACCACTTAACTTAAAGCAAACTTAGTATTTTTCTTAAAACAGCTTTTTCCTGATTATTTATCCTACTAAGTAAAATAAAATAGGCCCTTTGTAAATATGTATGAAGTACATTCTTCCTAGTCTACTTCTATATATCTACTCAAAAACATGTTTCTCCAAAAAACTTCATATTGCAGTACAGTGTAACCTCTTCTTTCAATTATAAATATGTTGTGAATTTTATTTCATGTCAATAAATGTCCACCTATTATTTTTTATGTTATATAGAATTCAATGTATGAATGTACCATAATTTATTTAACCAGCCTTCTATTGAGGAAAATTTGGGTGGGCAAACCTGTATCCTAACTCACCATCAAAGGCAGACAGAAGCTGCAGGTTATCTTCTAAGTCACTGGTAACTGAGAGGGCCTGCTTCACTTTCAGGTTGGTTTCACTAGAGTAAAGGATGCACAGTCACTAGGATACAGGGCACAAAGATAACAGCAGCCCAGGTCCAGTTTCTCCTACTTCATGGGGTTTCACAAAAGAGATGTTGCCAAAGGAGCTTAGGCTTGAGCCATCAGAGCTTACTGCTTAGGTGTGAGCTTAAGAGTCACTCTCACTGTTATCTTCTTGCAAGGACAACATTGAAGTAGAAGCTACAAGGGAGCCGAGTGTCAGCCCAGTTACTCTACTCTGCAGCCAGAGAAATTGCTATATGCGCTTTCTTCAACTTTAGTCAGCCCACAGTCAGATGTTCTGGAAAAGCTGAATAGACACCACACAACAACCTGGAGGTGGCACTTGCTCCCTTCAAGAATAAGAATAAGGAGCAGGTCCTGATAAGAACCTGCACACACCTCCAAGTAGACATACTCCTCACCTCACAAATATTTATAGGACCCATGAAGGAATCCCAATTAACCACTTACTAACACAGGAGACACATAGAGAGAAGGAAATATGGAAGCTACATTTCAAAAAACTTGTGGGCACTGAGAGGAATAGTTGTTAGGATGCAGATTGATACAAACTCCACAGAACAAGCTCTCTGAAGATGGCCTCTGTCCTACTAAGGAAGACCTTGTCTTTTGCACATTAATGAATTTCTATCTTAAGTCCTCTATTGAACATGCTGTTTGATTAATAAATAATTTCCTCCATACTCATTTGCCTTCCCCCACCCACCTCGGAAATTTGGAGTTCTATTCTGAAATGTTAGAGTTTTATTATCCTCTTTCCTGCCACTCAGCATTATTGATATAGCCAGAGTATCCCCAGTTTAGAGAAGGAGAATATGGTTCTTATTTGCTCAGATTCCACACCCAGTAGATGCTGAATTACTGCTTTAGATTTGAGGTCCCAAGAGTCTGGGCTCCTAGCTTCTCTTGTTTGGATATTTCTAGACTCCCCAGCTCTACACTGCTACCTCCCTCTGAGAAAGCAGAGTTCATCATCTGCAGCATACTCTCTCCCAGTGAGAAGCCTCTCTAAGCTAGCTCAGTCATTTTAAGGGATCATCAGGAGGGAACACTTACCCATCCAGTTCAGCTGTTTCTATATACGTCAGACTATAGGGCTCACTGCTAGAGAGTAATAGTATGTCAGCCTGTGGTCAGAAAAGTCAGATAAGGTAAGGAAGGCAGGGAGGCAGACCTTCGACATTATAGTAACAAAGGCAGTTACCTCAGGAATGGGATCTTATCCTAAGAATTTATAGACATTTGGTTTACTTTCTTTGTCTAGGACCCATCACTGCTACCACAGATGCCCCTCCCCCAAAACTAGCTACAATTTACCTGTAAGAGGCAAACAAGAACAAACTTCTTACCACAGGAGTTGTTGCTCTTCAGATGTCAAGTGAGGCAGACAGGTCACCAAAAGCAGTGGGAGCAGAAGGACTAAAAAGGTTCCCTGTACCCACTCAAGCCAAAAAACAAAAAGCCAGAGCCAAAAGAGGCACTCACCGGGACATGCTGATTATTTTCTACTTTTATTATATCTCCCACTTGGATATTCATCCATTTGTCCTTCTGCATCCTGTAAGAAAATGACCCTTGAATGCCTGTTCTGAGAATTTCCCTATAGACCTGCTTTGACAATCAAGAAAGAAAGAATAAAAAGCTGAGCTGAAGTCAAGGCTCAGAGGAGGACCAAACTGATCTGTGAGGCATCCTGGCTACAATCAAGACTGGGGCCCATTTCTCTTGATTTTAGGTTGTCTAAGACCACATAAAAGTATATTTAGACATCCATTTTTTAAAAAGTAAAAGTAGTATATGCATATGGCAAAAACAGTTAAAATAACAAAGAAGTATGTAAAAGAAAAAAGTAAAGTCTCTTTTTCCTCCAAATTTTAATTTTGCTTCCCAAAGGAAGGCACTATTAGTATTTTTTTCCCTAGAAAATATCAGTCCATAGAATCACACACAACATACATGCTTACGCTACACGATAGATGCATAATTTTCTGTACTTTGCATTTTCATTTAATAATATATTAATACCATATTTTGAAGAGTATTTATAGAAAACATGGCTTTTTTTTTTGATAGCTAAAATGTTCTCTATCATATGGCTGTACTTAATTTATTTACTTACGCTAAAACTGGGTTACTTTTGAATCCTCAAATCCCCACTTCCCGTAAAAGGCAGTCTGGTAATAGGAGCAGATTCTACAGTAATACTGGCTTTGTTCTCTCTTCTTTTTGTACCTCAATTTCTCCACTTGCATAGGGCCCATAATCCTTCCTTCCTGATAAAGGACTGAGCAAGTTTTATACATTGCCATATACGGTTTGGAAATAGGAAATACCCCTTTGTAACAATTCTATTATGCTAAGCACTCAAAGACTTGGGAAAGAGAGGGCACATTTTGAGGCCATGTCCCATAACCCCCTTGAAAGAAGCTTTGTTTTCTATAAGCATGATATATACCACCAATTTGACAGACACACAAAAGGCATGCATGTTTCTAGAACATCTTTTCTGAAAAGATAGCTTCTTTGAGACCCATGTGTTCTAGAAAAAGAAAGCCATTTTCCATAATATAGATTGCTCCAACACTAGCCTCACCTCAAATAGTAAATTAATCAGACACTCACTGACTTACAAAGTCTAACCAGGGCTCTGCTGTGAGCTCCCACTTAGTACCCCTCTAAGATAAATTCTTCTCCAATAATCTTAAAAAAACCCCAATTGCTCAAGCTATTGAGTTCATTTGGTTAAATCCATTTGGTCAGTAATTCCTTAGCCTCATAACTTCCTGATTAATTTAGTTTTATCTACTTTTCTTTTGATTTCTATTTCCTTCCTTTATTTTAAATTTTTCTTTTAAATCACAACTCAATTTTTTTGTGATTTCACATGAGAGGCTTTGAAGGACCAAAACACTTGAGGAAATAATGAATACAGAAAATAGTGAATAAGGAAATACCATGACTAGGAATAAGCAGACACAGTAAATAACAGGATTATATAGATACCAAAGAACTTCACAAAACAGAATTATATGATTAAAACTATAGCTACTGTAAGGACACTATGAAAAAAGACTGGACGTCAATCTTTAATTCCTTCAGATTTGTGTGTCTTTATGATCATGATTCAGCACAGACTAGTCATTTTTCCCTTCATACAATCTCTATTTATTGAATTTTCCCCCATTCCTTTAGGCCTAGCACAAAAACTGCCTCCTTGAGAGTCTTCCTTGATACTTTTAGCCAGCTACAATTGCTTATTTTTATTAATTCCAAGAATAATTTTTGTACTTCTTATGATAGTCTCCACATTTTGCTTTGTGTAAGAATTATGCTTACCTCCTTTCAAAGGTAAATCGCTCAAAATGTGCAAATCTCCACCAAACATAAATATTAGCCCAACAGTTTAGATAGTTATGACCAAATACCACAGAAATGGGGTCAACACCAATACTTTCTTTAAAATGTAAACAAAAAAATGACCTGAGCAAAGGTTATAGTAGAATGGTCAAGAAGCCATGTCAGAATCCAATGATGGTCAACTGACAGACATCTCCATGCTGATTGCTGCACTGATAATAATCACTTGCATGTTAATACCAGGTCATATTTGTTAATTGATTTAATACATAGTATTTCATTTTTATTTTCAAAAGCATCCCATAAGATAGAAAATTATCTCCACTACATAGATTAAAAATATGGACTGGAGAGGTAAGGTCACATGGCAAGTTTAGGACAGAGTAGATGTAGAAACAAATTCTTATGTTCAACCCAAAGTTCTTTCACTGTCCTAAGTTACCTTTCCAAAGCACCCAGCACATTGAGCTTTAGCAAGGCCAACCCTTCCCCAGAGTCAGTCCTTCCTAAATGAGCTTCGCTGGAAGGACTTACCTGCCATTCGTCAGCACCAGAACAGAACTGTTGTTGACTTGATTGTCATTTTTGTGCCTTTTCTAAAATTATACAAGCAAATATTCAGGAAACTACTTAAATTCTATATAGAAGGCTAATATTATGAAAATTTACCCAATATTGCTCTCCTTTTTATAATTTTCCTTTCCCCCCTGAAGCCCCTCTACCATTAAAACTAGGCCAAGAAGGGCCTCCCCGGTGGTGCAGCGGTTGAGCGCTGCGCTGTGGAGCTGTCAGCAGCCCGCGATGCGAGTTCGATGCTGGGGGGGGGGGGGAATCCCACATGCTCTCCTGCCTTGCCCACTGCTCCCCTCAACAGTGCATTTCTGATCTGCCTGTTCTGCTCCCCACTCTGTCTCTGTCTCTCTCGCCGCCCTACACCTCTGGCCTGTACCCCAGCTTGTATGTATAAATACATAAATCTTTAAAAAAAAATATACCCCAGCATGTATGTATAAATAAATAAATCTTTAAAAAAAAATAGGCCAAGAAGCTGATTGTCTCTGAGAAGCTGACGGGGTGGAACTTGGGGGGAAGGTTCAGGCAAAAAACCCAGGGAGATAAGGAAGGCAAAATCTTGACTTTAAATGTGAAAAAAAAACCAACCCTACAGGAATAAGAAAAAATGACTTACGTCTAAAGCTACAGAGGAGCCAATACAAAATGATAGGCAGGGCTAGAGTCTCATACACCTTGGCAGGTAGAAGGAAAACTGAGGATTCTCAAGCACGCTCCCACCTCCATCCCCAACATAGTCAACATACAAAAGCTTCTACAGTGGATGCAATGAGGAAAGGGGAACCGTTTTCCACTTAAAGGCCAAATAGAAGGATGACAAATACAGAGTATGTCCTGATGCCAGGGCTCACATGAATCCCCTCTTTCCATGCAGGACTGGGAAGGGGCATAGAGAATCCTGAATTTGTCAGCCTGTTTATCTTAGAGAGACTTGAGTTCTAATCAGAAGTAACTGGTTTATTGTGAATTGGAAAGTTAAGTTTTTGGTGCTTGTTTTAAAGGGTTGGGTGATAGGGGGTTGGTTATGAGTTTACTCATACAGAAATAAAGTTGCATTTTTGGAAAATTAAATTGTGACTGAAATCTAATCTACTACATGTGCTAGTTCTGGGTTTAAACAGGTACAAAGTTAAAGAGTTGGAGAAACATCCTGCTCTCAAATTTTGGTCTAAATATCTATTCTGGCAAAATCAGAACTCTCCTAGGGAAATTTCAAGCAGGTCAATAGGACTAGCTTCCCAAATCCCACTAGTAGGCAGGATATTGGCAGGATTACCCTCACCTTTCCAAGTCAGTTGCTAAAGGAACAAAGAGGAAGCACTCACTGGGAGCCAGTTTCTCCCTCCAAGGCCAGAAAAGGAGTCGGCCTCTGCTTGTGTCATGAGACTTTCTAAAACCAGAGGGCTCCTAGCTGTGTATACCTAATAGAACTGAATGCTGGAAGGGAAACAGGGAGAGTGGAGAGGAGAAGGTAAATGCTGGATGGGGAGAACAAAGATAAGAACAGAAGAAAGCAGGAGGAAGGGAAGAGGAATATACAAATGGGAAAAGGGGGAATGGAGGAAAAAGAATGAGAACAGAGTGGAGAAATCTAAGAGGGGAGTGAAGGGAGAGGTGGGTTATTAAAAATGAGGAAGCCCGGGGCATTCCTGGTGGCTCAATGGGTTAAGCGCAGCACTATGAAGCTATCTGCAGCCACTGCAACACAAGTTCAATACCCTGCTAGGGAGCTTCCCACATGGTGCAACAGACCTCTCCTGTCTCACCCGCTGCTCCCCTCAACAGTGTATTTTAGTCGATCTGCCTGTTCTTCTCCCCACTCTGTCTCTGGTGAATCCTCTCACCACCCAACACCTCTGGCCTACACCCCAGTTCTTGTGTGCATAAATAAATAAATTTTTTTAAAAATGAGGAAACCCAAAAAATGGGCTCAAAAGTGGTGTCAGGGGGATGACAGAGAAGGCCTTGCGTTATCCCTTTCAGGCTATGCACAGAACACCAATCTTGCCCTAACTGAATTATATAAATATTTATCTGAGATAAATAAGGAAACTAGGAAAGGAGCCATCTCTCTTGTTCGGCACTTCTTCCTAGCTCTAGGTAGTTTGGGAAGCCTCTCTCGCCCCATGGTCTGCCTAGGTATGGTGAGGGACTACAGGCCCAGGGAGTCACTTTACCAGGTCATCGTTGGCATCCTTCACCGCTGTTATGGACAGCACCACTACCAGGGGGATCACAGTTGTGTACCATGCCAAGGAGGAGATCTGGGGAATCAACTGTGAGAGGGAAAGGGGGAGAAACTTGGGTCAAAAGCTTACAGGATAACATATTTCTACCCAACCCCCTATCCCACCACCATTGTCATCTCGAGGGTTTGTAAGAAATACAACTATCCTACTTGCCCCTCTTAGATTTCTCCACTCTGTTCTCATCCTTCTTCCTCCATTCCCCCTTTTCCCATTTGTATATTCCTCTTCCCTTCCTCCGGCATCTCCTGTTCTTATCTTTGTTCTCCCCATCCAGCATTCACCTCTGTTATAGCCTTTGTATAACTCCCCAAATATAAGTAAACATCTCCCCCAAAAGGACAAAACAAGCGGAGGCTCTGAGTTGCCACCTATCTGTCCTGAATTCCCCTACCTTAATCTTGAAGGCAAAGGGTCCTTTCTCCTATGATAAAGAATCTGCTGGGATCAGGAGGGTGTAAGTGGGCACAGGAAAACCACATATCCTTCCACAGGCTTTCGGCACAAGGGGAAACCCTTTTCTCCCAATTTGAGCCTATCCTACCCTGTTTCTTTCCCTTGTGCTGGCACTCTTTTGTTCTAAACCATTCTCCTCCTTCAGCACCCCTCATGTCAATTTTCTGTCAGGGAAGCTGGGAAGAGGAGAAGGAGGTGGTTGGGACGAAATCTGTGGCTTCTTATGGTCAAGCTGAACTCTGACTGTGTAGCCATGATGAGGGAACTCCCCTTCCTTGGGATTTGGTGACCTTGTTTCCTTGGCTAGTCCTCACCACAGCTACTCTAGAGCACTGGTAAGACTCTAGCCACTTGCCTATTATCTGAAAAGAAAAGACATTTCTCAGTTTGGGGAGAATAACTGATTATACAACCTAACCCTAGAGAGGTTAATAAAGCATTCTGTGGAAAAGGCCCCAAAAGGCAATTACCTGTAGGATCAGCAAGATGAGGAAATACACATTTGCAAGTCTCTGGAACTGTTCAAATAGATTCAGGGGCAAGAAGTTTAAGACATTATATTTTGAGGTCTTGATGGAGTTGTTCTGAAAGTAAAAGGAAACAAGCACAATTGGAAGAACAAAGGACAGTTTCTCTGGTAAGTGATAAACTTCCAGTCTTAACAAAGGACCAAGACCAGTCTAAAAAATAGGAAAAAGTAACAGGTGCAGTCACCATAGTTTTCCCATCGTTGAAGTTCCCACAGTTTCCACGGCACTCTACGGCATTCTCCTCCCTCCTGTACTCTACTTTCCCCCGCTCCCTTCTCCCTTCCTGAGTGTCTCACATCTACTGTCTGCTTTCAGGGTCAGCTGTACGGTTTATCTTCGTCTGATCCTTTGTTTGGATTCTTTATTTCATTTAATAGCTAATCAGTGTATTTCAGGTTTCTACCCACTTAGGTAGCATGTGTTCAGCAAAGACAAGTCATTTTGATTCTGTTGCAAGCCTGAAGTATTAACACTTCTCAGCTATCTTACAGATAGAGTATCTTGTCTTCTTAAATGTCAAGGAGAGGGACTATCTCAAGAATGTCGAACATCTGTCTCACTATGAATTTCCTCAGTGTTTAGCTCTTTGGCAGCAGGGACAAAATTTAAACATGATAGAAGTTGTAGGTTTTGGTTTTGGTTATTTATTGATTTATTTGGTCACTGAGACCTAAGTGATGGCTAATTGGGAGAACAGAAGGGTAAGTACATAATGGGAATCAGTAGAGGTTGGGAAGATGAGAAGTAATAAAAATAGGGGAAACATTAGAGAAGTGAGAAGAATGAGTGATTGGTAGGGCCAGGGAAATGAAATGGTTGTTAAATACATAAAAATCAGATAAATATGTTTATTCACTGACTATTTAGTACATACTTATTGAATACTTTCTCTGTGCCAAACATCATGGTGGGAACTGTAGATACAGAGATGCATGAAACTTGTACCCTTTTATTCTAGGTGTAATAGCTTCTTGGAGAAAGAGAACTTGTGTTTTTCAAAACCATATTCAACTCCCAGAACCACCATGTAAGGTGAACATTATCACGTCCTTTTCCCTCATAAATGAGGCAACTGAAGATCTAAGAAGTAAAATGACATGCCTAATGATACAAAGTTAGTATGCCGTAGAGCTATGTTCAAACACAGTTCTGTTTGATGCCAAGACTTAGCTGTATTACACCACAGTACTTCTTACGCAGGTCAAGCTCTAGGGGGAAAACCTGCCATACCCTTAACATAATTATTAACTAAAATCTCTTTAACTCAGAAATCATGAACTAATATCCTACAGACTACAAACTATAAATATGTATGCCTATATATCTGTCTGCCTCTCTCTCAATACATATGTACATCTACCTATCTCTTTCTATATATATACATGCATGAAATTATCTATGCATAAAAGCATCTGTTGTAACTAGAAACAACCTAAATGTCAATTCATATGAAACTGGTTACATAAACTATGCTAAATCTGCATTGGAAACACTATGCAGTTGAAAAAAGAAATGAAGGGAAAAGCTATTATGAAATTATGATTATGAGAACAACTCCAGGTCATATGCTGAGGTTCAGAATAGTGTAAGAGAGTAGGAAAATATGAATATATGTTTGTATTTGCTCTGTTTGCACAAAGAACACTAGTGAATATACAAGAAACTTGTAACAAGAAACTTCCCTACAGGGAGCAGGTGTGGGCAAGAGTGCTGGAGCATGGCTGTTTTGATATGTATCTTTTCATGACTTATTTTATCAAAAATAATAAATAAGTGAAAAATAAATAATCCAATAGAAAATGCGCAAAGATCATTAATAGGTAGTTTCCAGAAAAAAGAAATACAAAGGGCTAATTAACATGAAAAGATTATTGATTGAATTCAAAATTAAGGAAAGAAAGATAAAATGTCATTTTATCTAGGAGCCTGGCAAAGATGATGGATGGAGGCAGCAATGTAGACATGCAAGGAGTCTCCACTACAGGTAGAAATATAAATGGGTAGAATCTTTTTTGAGGGCAATCCAGTAATATGTATCAAAATTTAGATGAGTTTCCTTTTGATCCAGCCAACTCACTTCTAGGAAACATTCATAAGCTATATTCACACCAATGTGCTAAAATGTATGTATAATGCTGTTCATTCAGGGTCACTTACAGCGAAAAGGGACACTTTTTTTTGGAGGGGGATATAAATGCAGACATTTGTAATGTTCATCAATAGGAGGCTGGCTAAATAATTTACAGTATAGCAATACAGAGGAAAACTGGCACATTGAATTAGACAGATCCATATGTATTGTCATAGATAGATGTCTAAGTGAAAAAGGAAAACTTTGAAACTGTGCTGGTATAAGAAAAAACTGTAGTATTTCTAGGAGATACACATAAAACCCAAAATCTGATATATATTGTCCCCTGAGCTTAGGTCATTGAATTAACTGGTTTTTAAGCCAAAGCTGTATCAGCTCCCATCGGTTAGAAGCTTGAAAAATCTATGTTGTAAGATCTATGTCTATAACAGGGAATATTAGAGGAGAACACCAGCCCCCTCCTGAAACAGCCAGCGTCCTGATACTCACCGGATAATTAAACAGAGAGTTGAATTCTCTGTTGTTGGCTTGCAGATGTCTCTCACTTTCTGAAAAAGAGGAGAGAAATGATAAGAAGGCCGCCCCTCAGTAGATGAGTCTGGGAGCGGGCTGTGAGTGAAGATCCTCACACTTTCTCACTGAGAACAGCCATTTACCAGAACTTTGTTTCTTTACTCAAAGAAAAAAGAAATATAATAAAATGAAGGCTAAACAATGAAAACTAAAGCAACAATAAAAATGGAAATCCTTAAGTATTCAAGTTTTCCTGAGCAGCAGGACAAGTAACTTCTGAGGAGTTCTCCACAATTAATGTCTCTAGTAATCCTATATGTCTCCACAGACAACAGGACAGCCTGCACCAGCATTACCATCAGAGAAATGCAGTCTTCCCTCAAAGGCCAATTTCAGCACCTTATTTTAAGCTATCTGTGACTCTTTCCAAGGCAGCTTTTCCTAAACATGCTTAACTAAATTTAAATGAATGGATCATTATCAAGCATCTACTGTGTGGGGTCCCCAGTCCTCCTTGTTATTGGGGTTATTGTCTTGGTGCCTGGAGTTCCTGCTGGTCAAGGTAAATGTAGAGTCAGGCAGGGGACCTCACCAAGGACAAAAGTCCTGGAATGAGGAACATACTGGGAAACCAGCATCTGCTGAAAACTGTAGGCAGATACTATGGCCAGATTAGCAAAATCAACTAAAATACCTTACTTGTAAAGATTATCAGAATCGGTGGTAGATAACCTATAGGGAATACACAATAATGTAAAAGACATAAATAATAATTAAAAAAATTAAAAAAAAATAGGGATTGGAGATAGTGTGCTTTGATGACTTATAAAATGAACAAAAAGGGCTCTAAAAATGGAGCCCCCCAAGCAAGAGCCCCTGGTCACTCCACCCTAGCTTGCATCAGATGGTAACATATCCCCACACATGTACCTTCCTCCATGTACTTGCCCATCTTCTTTCAATCTGGTTCTAAATAAATATGAGACTGCCCTTGTAACAGAGCTGCACCTTTTTGGTGTAAGCCGCTCTAGGCCTCTCGCTACGTGGACTTTGACTATTCTTTCCTTTGTCCCACGCCGCTCCCAATGCTGCTGCCCCACAAGGCAACACTACTGCCCAGAAGTCAGTGTGGTAGATGCAATGAGGGTTACAAGGGTGAGTAAGACAGAGTCCTTGACTTGTCAGGAGTTTTAGTTTCGTAAAAGTGAGCCTGATAATTATAACACAGGATAAAAATCATCACATCAAAGCAAATAGGCATTACAAAGTATTACAATGAAATCATTATTGCCAAGCTATGAAAAGTCTTTAATGTATTATCAATAGAGATTTCTGTCTTAAATGAAACCTTCCTACACTGTAGCCTTTTCCATTTTTCATTAGTTAAACAAAGCATTCACTGGGATCTTGGGAGGTGTCAGGCCCTGTGCAGAGTCCCAGGATTACATTATCTCTGGACTGCTCTACCATATTGGGCTGCTATTCCTAGTGGAGAAGACAAAATTTCCTTCTAATGCAAGGGCAGTGATACAGTAAGAATAGGCTGTTAGGGGTACACAGAAGAGGAAAGAAGTCAGGGAAAGTTGTATATGGAAGTATTCCTGGAGGACCAAATGCTTGAATTATTATTTGGATGACATGGTGTGTTTCTCAGTTCTCTTGAGTCTGGATAGTATATCAAGCAACCAAAAATTTAATCAAAGGTTGATACTACAGATAAGTCTTCTATCCTTAACTCTTCCAGAAATTCCTAACTATATTGCCATAGAATTTATCTCCACAGCTAGTGAGTTCCAGCAACTCCCTTTCTCTGAGTTAAATCGAATGTCTATTTTGAAGCTTTCTAGGCCACAAAGGACTTTCTTGACTCATGGCTCTCAAGATGAGAAATAAATTTTCTTCCAAGGCCCTCAAAAATTCTTCCTCTCGGGCCTCCCCGGTGGCGCAGCGGTTAAGTGCTGCGCTGTGGAGCTGTCAGCAGCGGCGACGCGAGTTCGACGCCCGGCCAGGGAGAATCCCACATGGCGCGGCAGACCTCTCCTGCCCCGCCCGCTGCTCCCCTCAGCAGTGTATTTCTGATCTGCCTGTTCTCTGCTCCCCACTCTGTCTCTGGTGAACCCTCTCGCC
>PVIJ01007311.1:62519-83661 GCA_004024925.1 Scalopus aquaticus | reverse complement strand
CCCGGCCAGGGAGAATCCCACATGGTGCGGCAGACCTCTCCTGCCTTGCCCACTGCTCCCCTCAGCAGTGTATTTCTGATCTGCCTGTTCTGCTCCCCACTCTGTCTCTGGTGGACCCTCTCGCCGCCCCACGCCTCTGGCCTGTACCCCAGCTTGTATGTATAAATAAAAAATATATATATTAAAAAAAAAAAAAAAAACAAAAAACCCCAGTCACTGGACAGCATGAGCGCTCCCTTTATTCAGGTGGTAGAGGCTGAACATGAGCGTGCTCTTGCCAGAACACACACAAAACCTGACAACATCCAGCCCGGGTAACTCGTGACCCTGTGCTGAACCCTCATCCAACCATCTCTGGACTCCAGTACACAGCAGAGTAAAAGTCAACAGAGAAAAGCTGGTCCATTAACTTGGATTATTCTGCAAATCAGGACAAGATATTCATGGCTCAATCAATCCTTCAGCTCAACAAAGGAAAGAGGCAGGGGAGGGTCCTTAAGTGCCCAGGGGCAAGGGAGCCAAAAGCCACCGGAGAAGCAGGGAGATAAGCAGATGGCACGGGCTCCAGGCCATTCAGATGCTCCATTTGAGCGCTGTCCAACTGACATAGCAGGACAGCCATAGATCTAAGTTTCCATTGTCACGTTTCAACTCCACGTTCAAGAGTACAAAGATGCCAGGGCGATGAACTGCATTAATATATTTGCCCTAACCCAACATGCTCAAAACATTTTCATCTCAACAGGTATCATTTAAGCATAATAAAGATTACGAAGGAGGCATCTGTTTCCCCCCCCAACCCCCCGCGCCCTTTGGTCTAGCCACATTCCCAGTGTTCCAAGCCTTCCGGGCCCGGTGGTCCCCTTTCTGGGTGGCACAGGTCCAGCTGAAACAAATCGCAGGTCTTACCACAGCTAACACGGGCCTTTCATCCCTAAACCTGGGACCGGCTCAGGGGTGCGGGGGACCGGGAAATACCCAACTACTGGCACATTCACCCAATCAGGGCGCAGGCGCAGCGCGCGGGGCCAGCCAGCGCTTCCCAGCTTGACCACACCCCTGCGATGACCGTCCCCAACAGGAAATTCACGCTAATAGGAACTGACAGGTCTCATTCTTTACGGGTGGGGGAAAGAAATCGAAAAGCTGGCAGTCTCCGGATGCTGCCCCAATACAGGAAACCATCGGCCGCCCGTCCCAGAGGTGCGCCCCGCGCGAACAAACAAAAGGCGCGGGGTGAGCCCCAAATAAACGAGCCTAGCGCTCCGCGTGCATCCTCCGCACCCCCAAACCCCACATACGGGATGAGGGGACCGCGATCACCAGACCAGACACGAATAATAGGGGGCGGGGAATGTTTTGAAGTTCAATAACCAGAGAGGCGGTGCGCTGCCAGGGGGAAGGCGGGGTGGCGCGGGATGCAGGGCGAAGCAGCCCCTCTGGGCTCGGGGCCCGGCCGCGCCCCCGGCCCCCGCCGCCGCCCCGCGAGCCCCGGGCCCCGCCGCGCCCCCGCCCGCCCACGTCCGCCCCGGCGGCCCCGCGGCTGCGCGCGCTCCGACCGGCCGGCCGGGATCGCTGGTGCCGGGCGGCCCGCATCCCCCGCCGCCGCGCCCCCAGCTCCGGGCCGGCCGCTGGGCCCGCGCGCCCCTCCCCCGCCCCGGCCGGTTAACGGCCGCGCGCGAGCACGAGGCGGCGGCGGGGGCGCGCGGGCGGGGGCGCCGGGCGGGGGAGGGGCGCGGGGCGGGGGCGCGGCGCGGGGGCGCGGGGCGCACCTACCTGCGGGGACGGTCGCGCCGGCCGACGGGCGGGCGGGGGAGCGGGCGGCGGCGGCGGCGGCGGCGGCCTGGGCGCTCGCTCGCAGCTTCCCTCCGCGACCGGCGGCGGCGGCGGCTCCGCTGCGCTCGCCGTGGCGCCCTCTGGCGGTCGGAGGCCGCGCCCGCCGCCCGGGAGCCGCGGCCATTGGCTGCGCGCTGGAGCGTCGGCGCCGGGGGCGGCCGTGGCGCCACGTCGGGCAGCGCGGCGGGGTCCCCGGGGCCGGCGGGAGCCGCAGGCCGCCCCGGGGTCGTGCCCGCGCGCGTGGCCGGGCCGGATCCGCAAGGCTGAGCGCAGAGAGCGCCAGGCGGTGGCCCGACCTTACGCCTCTAGATGACTCGTGGGTGATGGACGCCCTTTCCCGGTTCCTAGGTGCCGGGGTCGGATCGGCACCCCCACCTCCGGCAGCGCCCGGGAGCAGGGAGTGCGAAGGGCGCCCATCCCGGGCTGACCCAGTTCCGGCTCTCAGCACGCCTCCCCCAGAGACCGTTGAGTTTACCGTGCCTTGCTGCGGCCCCCTCTCTGCCAAGAGGAATTCTTTGGAGCCGCAGGACAACCCCTTTTGTCCCCGTTCTGGCAGCTGAGGACCAGGCGCTGGGCGCTCCAGCTGGGCCGTAGCTGTGGAATGGAAAGACAGTGGTCCTGGCGCCCTGTCATTCAGGTCCCTGCCCACATGCCACCTCATGGCCCCTGTGTTTTGAACCATCAAGTGTCCCTATGGGCAGGCCCTGCCCTATGCTCAGGGGCTCAGCCGTGGCCTAGGCAGCGCCCCCACCCATGATGGGTTAGGAAGTGGGCCAAAACAAAACACAACCAAACACAGAGCAGACCATTTGGTACAGTGAGAATGAAAGAAACCAAAGCAGGGTGTTGTGTCAGTGGTGGGAGGGGGGAATGAGTGAGGGAAGGCTTCTGAGTCTGACATCATGACCCAGCTGGAAGGAAAAGCGAGTGCAAAGGCCCTGAGGCTGGAGTGTGTGTGGCCTGGGAACTAAGAAAAACTTGTGCGGGGGATGTGTGAAGAAAGAAAGGCCTGTGTTGGGCAGACAGGTGGCACAGGGGTGAAAGTCTCAGCACTATCAAGCTATCTCCAGCCACTGTGGCCTGAGTTCATCCCCAGCCAGGGAGCTGACCCACATGGTGCAGCAGACCTCTCCTGTCTCTCTGCTGCTCCCCTCAGCAGGGTATCTCAGTAGATCTGCCTGTTCTGCTCCCCACTCTGTCTCTGGTGAATCCTCTCAACACCCATCCCCATCTCTGGGCTACACCCCTGTTCTTGTATGCACAAATAAATCTTTCAAAAAAGAAAGAAAAGCCTGGGAGACAGGAGTTTGCTCTGTGAGGACTGGGAGTCTCACTGATGAGTCCGAGTTGGGAGTGGCACATCCAAGGTGCAATGTAGAAAGTTCGCTGGGGTTACTGTGCAGAGACCAAGCCAGAGGAGGGGCAAGGAGGGGGTAGGGTGCCTCTCACAGTGCAGTCTGTGAAGTAAAAGACCCCAGACCTGGCAGCTTAACACAAGACATTCCACACAATTCTGGAGGCAGAGGTCCAAGGTCAAGGTGTCTGCAGGACTGGCTTCTGGGGAGGCTTCTCTTTCTGGCTTGCAGAGGCCCCCTTCTCATTGCCTCACGTCATCTTTCTCGGTGTGCACACACCCCTGCTGCCTTTCTTATAAGGAGACCAATCCTGTTGGATCAGAATCCCACCCTATGACCTCATTTAACCTTACTCACCTCTGCAAAGGCCCTAGTCCTGCTTACAGTCACATGGGGGACAGGGCTCCCATGTATGAATTTGGAGGGGACACAGTTCTGTTCATAACACCAAGGCAGCGCTTGACAGAAACATTTCAGGAGAGCTGGGGGGCGGTGGCTTTCAGGCAGGCCCCTCTGAGGAAGGG
Organism: Scalopus aquaticus; assembly: GCA_004024925.1. Lineage (NCBI taxonomy): Eukaryota > Metazoa > Chordata > Mammalia > Eulipotyphla > Talpidae > Scalopus > Scalopus aquaticus. The sequence goes on along the minus strand of PVIJ01007311.1, from coordinate 79,946 downwards.
GTTCTTCTCATGGCCTGGGAGGCTCATTATTGGGGCCTCAGCTCAAGTCGCTTCTCTGGAGAGGCTTTCCCCGACAGCCCCTCTAAAATTGCTCATGAACCCATCAGCCTATTTGGCCTTCTTTACAGCAGCCAACACCATCTGAAATGATCTTGCAGTAATCTTGTACAATCTGAACATCCGTGGTTCTAGGAGTGCCCCACGGCAGGCAGAAGAATCTGTGGGAACACCCAGGAGTGATCTTTCTATCCACAAATATTTACTGAGCACCCGCTGGCCCGCTGGCCCGCTGGCCCAGGTGTTACTGTAGCTGTTTGGACAAAGTAGACATTGTGAAGTTAAAATTCCGGGAGAGTAGAACAGACAAGCAAAGTATAAGTAAATCTTTTTTTTTTAAAGATTTATTTGTTTACGCATATAAGAGCTGGGGTGTAGGCCAGAGGTGTTGGGGGTGAGACGATTCACCAGAGACAGAGTGGGGAGCAGAACATGCAGATAGACTGAAATACACTGCTGAGGGGAGCAGCGGGCGAGGCAGGAGAGGTCTGCTGCTGCGCCATGTGGGAAGCTGCCTGGCTGGGGATCAAACTCGTGCTACAGCAGCTGCGGATAGCTTCATAGGTTGAGACTTAACCCCTTACACCACCAGGGAAGCCCCAAAATATAGTAAATCTTTTTTTTTATTTATTTTATGCATACAAGCTGGGGTACAGGCCAGAGGCTTGGGGCACAAGAGGGTTCACCAGAGACAGAGTGGGGAGCAGCACAGGCAGATCAACGGAAATACACTGCTGAGGGGAGCAGCGGGCGAGGCAGGAGAGGTCTGCCGCACCATGTGGGATTCTCCCCGGTCGGGCATTGAACTTGTGTTGCTGCTGCCGACAGCCCCACAATGCAGCACTTAACCACAGCGCCACCGGGGAGGCCCAATATATATATATGAGTTCTTTATGTATTTGGAAACAGATAAATGGTGACATGCAAACATCTTGTCCCACTACCTGCTATTTCCCAACGGTACCAGAAGTCAGTCTGGAATACCATTTCTGGTTGCCTTGGTTTTCCCTTGACCTGGAACCATATTAGGTAGTTTTGTGAAAGAGTCTCCTTTCCTCACGCTCATCTGGAAACTTGGAGTGATTTCCCCCGATCTGTGGGCTTTCTGGTCAGCAGCTCCCGCACCTAGGTGGTGAGAGCAGTGGAAGTTCTGTCTGAGATACGACGTTCTCCAAGGTTCTCACGCACTCGACCAATGTGGGGGAGTATATCGTTTTATATATTCACATTCTCAGTTCCCTCCAAAAAAAGAGGGTTTTCTCACTCAGCCTTGTCCAAATAAATACAAGGTCCATGTTTTGGACCATGGGTTTGTGTCTCCCCCATATTCAGTACTGAAACCCTAACCTCTAATGTGATGGGGTTTAGAGGTGGGGCCTTGAGAGGTGACTAGGCCAGGACAGTGTTGCCTTCTCCACCATGTCAAGATGCAGGATGAAGGGCCTCCCCGGTGGTGCAGCAGTTAAGTGCTGCAATGTGGAGCCATCGGCAGCGGTGACGCGAGTTCGACGCCGGCCGGGGAGAATCCCACATGGTGCGGCAGACCTCTCCTGCCTCGCCCGCTGCTCCCCTCAGCAGTGTTTTTCTGATCTGCCTGTTCTGCTCCCCGCTCTGTCTCTGGTGAACCTTCTCGCCGCCCCACGCCTCTGGCCTGTATGTATAAATAAAATAAATAGGTATAAATAAAAAGATGCAGGATGAGGATCTCACCACACACCAGACACCACCACCTTGATCTTGGACGTACCCAAGAACAGGCAAATCCACTGCTGAGTGGAGCAGTGGCCGAGGCAGGAGAGGTCTGTTGCGCCATGTGGGAAGCTCCCTGGCTGGGGATCGAACCTGTGCTGCAATGGCTCTGCATGTCTTCATAGTGCTGCGCTTAACCTGTTGTGCCACCAGGGAGGCCCCATTAATGCTTCTTTAAACCACCAGCCCTCCCGCACTGTCCATGGTTTTCTGCTCGAGCAGCCCAAGAGAGCTTCCTGGCATCCGTGGCTGTTAGGAGGCCACAGTGGGTGAGAAGAGAGGGCTTTGGACACCGGAAACTCGGATGGAATCCCAACTGGCTTCTTTCCCATCTGGATGGCCCTGGGCTGTCCTCCCACATCTGAGTCCTGAGTTCATCATCTTTATTTTTTCGGCAGTTTCCCAGCTATTCCTTCTCCACAGCTCAGCCTGGCTTTGGGCTGGGTGACGCTAGGTGCCAGCTGTGCTGCTCTTTCCACACTGGCTTTGCGGTTCTCGGGGATGAGTGCAGCTCTGCCACTGCCTATGGAACCCCTGCCACCTGGAACTGTCCTTCTGGAATCCTGGATGGAACCCAGGGAGCTCCTTTATCTGTTCAACCAATCCAAGTGCCAGGCATATACATGGCAGTGTGCTGGGCCCCAGATCTGCCCCGTCCGTACACTCAACATACTTTTGAAGATCCCCTTCAGGTTTGGGTTTGGGAAATGAACCGCACAGCAGAAAAGACCACGGGGACCCACGTGATGAGGCCAAAACACAAATCAAGAAAACCTGATCTGCTGGGAAATAGGATCTGAAATGTCTGTCTTTTGGGGCCTCTCTGGGGCCATAAGGGGCTAAGTCTCAGCACTCTCAAGCTGGCAATAACCAGCCACTGCAATATGAGTTCAGTCCTGGCCAGGGAGCTGACCCATGTGGCACAGCAGACCTCTCCTGACTCACCCACTGCTCCCCTCAGCAGATCCACCTGTTCTACTACCTGCTCTGTCTCTAGTGAATCCTCTCACATACCCCACCTCTGGCCTACACCCCAGTTCTTGCATGCATGCATAAATAAAAATAAATCTTAAAATAAATAAATAAATAAATAAAATGTCTTTTAGCACTGAGATTTAACAGTGAGATCGTGGAAGGGGCCTCCCTGGTGGAACAAGGGATTAAGTCTCAGCACTATGAAGCTATCCGCAGCCACTGCAGCACGAGTTCGATCCCCAGCCAGGGAGCTTCCCACATGGTACAGCAGACCTCTCCTGTCTTGCCCACTATTCCCCTCAGCAGTGTACTTCAGTATATCCACCTGTTCTGCTCCCCACTCTGTCTCTGGTGAAGCCTCTCACCCCCCACCTCTGGCCTACACCCCAGTTCTTGTATGCATAAATAAATAAATCTTTTTTAAAAAAACAAAAAAACAGTGAGGGCCTCCCTGGTGGCACAACAGGTTAAGCTCCGCTCTATGAAGCTATCCACAGCCACTGCAGCACGTGTTTGCTACCCAGCCAGGGAGATTCCCACATGGCACAACAGACCTCTCCTGTCTCCCTGCTGCTCCCCTCAGTAGTGTACTTCAGTTGATCTACCTGTTCTGCTCCCCACTCTGTCTCTGGTGAATCCTCTCACCACCCCACACCTTGGGCCTATACCCCTGCTCATATGCATAAATAAAAATCTTCAAAAAAAACCCAAAAAACAGTGAGATCGTGGGACTATGCATAAATGGGAATTAACATGAACTTAGAAAAAAATTCACCAACACTGCAGTTTAAAAGATACTTATTGTCTCAATGAAAGGAAATTGTGGTCAGGGGCCTTTGAGCCAACTAATCTACTATAGAGTGCCAACTTCTTACCATGCTCAAGGATCATAAATTTATTGTCTTTTATAGCCTTTGGCAGAGTGCCAGACTTATTAGGAAATTCGCAGAAATGATAAATAGCAAAAATGCCCAAGTCCTCCCTCGAGTAACCACACAAATGTTCCCCAGAACAAGCCCAGAGCCATTTCCCCTTTTGTGAAGTTGTTATAAACTGTGCTTAATGCAAACCTACGCCTGCTGCTCTAGACTGATTCATAGCACAATTTTAAATAAGCATATTTTAAAGATATTTGCAAAAGGGAATTAATGTGAGTACATTCTAAATCTAAATCACAGTAATGTGAAACTGCTAGAAATTTTCAATATTAATTTTTAAAATCATCTGAGCCCGTCTTACTCTCCCACAATCAGTCCATCCTTCAAGAATTGATATTTAAGGCATGTGTCTTAGTTAGAAGAAGTGTTTCTGGGAGAATGTACTGGTGCAGATAGACATAAGCAGAGACGCCAATGTGTGTGTGTGTTCACCACCCCCCACACCTCTGGCTTCACCCTAACTCTTGAATATATAAATAAATAAATCTTTTAAAAATAAATAAATACCTACATAGATCCTTGGGTTCAAGGAGGCCCTATGATAATTTTCTGTGCTTCTCAATTCCAATGTGTCTTTGCCCCAGCTCATCTAGAGTAACAGTGAAACCTGCTGGCTTCGATTTCACTCACAGGAACTGGTTTCAAGTTTGCTAATTCATCCATCTTACATGTTTCACCTTTTATGGTGGGAAGATGTTAACACTAGAAATGAAGTCCTTTAACTATGGCCACCAAAGTCTTGGTAATTCAGACCCTTTCAGGAGTCAATCCCTTCTCAAGTAATTTTAGATATATGTATTGGTACATTCCTTCAAGATTTCATGAATGTGTTTATCAGGAAGTTAGTAGTTACAGGTGACATTTAAGTAGCAAACCTGCCTTCAAGATTCAGGCCAAAAGAAAATTTATTCGCTCATATAATTTAATCATCTGAGCAACACTGGTCTGGATGTCATAAAAAAAACAGTCTTCCCCGATCTGTTAATCCTGCTTTCATTCTCAGGCCCTCTGGTGCGGGGGCAAGAGCTGCCAGGGGTTTGAGACTCAGGAGTAATCTTGTGAGCAAGACTCATTCTTACAGACAGATCCCACAGGGAGCCTGGGCCTCTCTCTCCTGCGTACCTGTTCTCACACCAGCACTGGTTCATATTGAAACGGGGCGGACCACAGGCGTGTCCAGTCCCTTCGTGGTCGCCAACTGAAACAGGGCCGGACAGTGCACAACCGCCCAGGCTCTCAGGCAAGAGCCACCAAAAAGCCCCAAAAGACCACAAACAACCAAGGACAGTGCCTGATAAGAGGACAGGTTCTCACCTGCGCACACAATTGCAAGGGATGTCAGGCTATAGAAACAGCAACAACAAACATGGGGTTTATTTTGCAAACAGGGGAAGCAGAGCTTACTGCATCCACAAGGGGCCAGTGATTCCACCAGAGTCACCACCGGTCGCCAGGAGGGACTGGCCAGTAGTGATGGTCACTACTGCTCCCTCACCAACAAACAGCTCTTTGGGACACCAGGCCAGAGCCTCTGGTGCTCCTTTCAGGCAACGTCAGAGACAGGACCGAGGCCCAGTTTCTGACAGTTTCCTCCGGCTTCTTTTCCTTCCTCGGAGGGCGGCTGCTGGATGCTTCTTTTCTTCCCTGGAGGCCAGGCACGGAGTCTTCCTCTTCTTTCTTCGGAGTCTGGAATCGTCTTCTTTCTTCTGCAGGAAGCCAGAGCTGCCTTTGTCGTCATCATCTTCTGAGGTTTTCCTTCTCTCTGGGGGTCTCCTCCTCTCTGGGACTGGTCTCTCCTCTCTTCTCCTTCCTTCCCTCTGCTTCTCTCCTGGGCTCTCTGCTCTCTGAGGCTTCTCTCCCTTTCTCTCCTGCTTTTCCTGCTCTGCTCTCTGCCTCTGCTCTCCTGCTTCTCTTCTCTGCTCTCCTCCCCCTTTCAGAGGCTTCTCTCCTCTTTCAGAGTGCCCTCCCATAAGTCTGATTGGCACCACTGACTTGTGGGGAGAAGCAGGCTGCAGGAAATCCACTTGCTATATTAAAAGGTCCATCAAGAACAACAAACTAGTTTGGGGGCCACCCCGGTGGCTCAAGGGGTTAAGTCTCAGCACTATGAAGCTATTGCAGTCACTGCAGCACGAGTTCAATCCCCGGCCAGGGAGCTTCCCACATGGCGCAGCAGACCTCTCTTGTCTCCCTGCTGCTCCCTCAGCAATGTATTTCAGTAGATCTGCCTGTTCTGCTCCCTGCTCTGTCTCTCGTGAATCCTCTCACCACCCCACACCTCTGGCCTACACCCCAGTTCTTGTATGCATAAATAAATAAATATATTTTTTAAAAGTTTGCTAGTGAGGTGTCTCCCTGGTGGCACAGGGGTTAAAGTCTCAGCATCATCAAGCTATTGCCAGCCACTGTGGCCTGAATTCAATCCCCAGCCAGGGAGCTGACCCATATGGTGCAGCAGACCTCTCCTGTCTCCCCCACTGCTCTCCTCAGCATTGTATTTCAGCAGATCCGCCTGTTCTGCTCCCCACTCTGTCTCTGGTGAATCCTCTCACCCCCCCACCTCTGGTCTACACCCCAGTTCTTGTATGCATAAATAAATAAAATAAATCTTTAAAAAGAGTTTGCTAGTGAGAAATTAACCCAAAGTATAGTAGACCAGGTGATTGGTGGTGGATGGAAAGTAGTAGGTTGTGAATATGTCTCCAGGATGAGTCCCAGTCTGCAGCACAGAGGGAATTTAAAATTAAAAATTTAGGGCCTCCCTGGTGGCACAATGGGCTAAGTGTAGCACAATGAAGCTGTCCAGAGCCACTACAGCATGAGTTCAAGACCCGGCCAGGGAAATTCCCACATGGCACAGCAGACCTCTTCTAGCTTGCCTGCTGCTTCCCTCAGCAGTGTGCTTCAGTCGATATGCCTGTTCTGCTCCCCATTCTGTCTCTGTTAGGTCCCCTCACCTCCCCACGCCTCTAACCTGCACCCCAGCTTGTATGCAAAAAAAAAAAATCTTTTAAAAAATTTTTCATTAAAATTTAAAAGCTCATGGTGAAAGAGTTCCACAAAGCATGAAGGCTCTTGGAAGATATACAGGACAAAAGGAATGCACGCAACATGTTTTATTTAATTACAAAAATCCAGCCATTATTACATACCGATATAGCCATCATGACTGAGATCAGTGAGCGGTGACCAGCTCAGAAGCAAACAAAGCAGGGACTGATAAGAGCAGAGAAAAAGTCAGGAAACAAAATGAAAAGACAGGGAAGGAAAAATAAACAATAAGAGGTGATCAGCCAGGGAGCAAATGGCCCTTCCAGAAAAGTAAACAATGAGATGTGATCAGCTAGTGAGCAAAAGCCTGCAGCTTTTCCCGAAAGCCAACGGCTGAACAAAGTTCAGGATGTTTACAAGCGAAAGCAGCAGTTCTGGTGGTAAATGTTGTGTTCCAAGCTCTTGACCACAATTAAAAAATAAAAGCAGCAGCTCTGGAAATCATTGGCCTCATGAAGGCAATTAAGGAAATTCTTAAAACGATGTGCATTGAATAACTTAAAAACAATAAGGAATTGTTAATACTAAGATCCATTTTTGAAGGCAAAAGTCCTATGAGGAATACCAGATAATAGAACAAACACAAAAATGAAAATGAAGAATATGGAAAAAGTGAACTTCATTTATTGAAATGAAGTGGATCTAAACAATCTCAATAGTAATAGATTAAAAAGTCAGAGTGCGGGTCTCTCTGGTGGTGTAAGGGGTTAAGTCTCAGCCTATGAAGCTATCTCAGCCACTGCAGCACTAGTTCGATCCCTGGCCAGGGAGATTCCCACATGGCACAGCAGACCTCTCCTGACTCACCTGCTGTTGTCCCAGCAGTGTATTTCAGTCAATCAGCCTGTTCTCCTCCCCACACCTCTGGCCTACACCCCAGTTCTTGTATGCATAAATAAATAAATCTTTAAAAAAAAAGTCAAAGTGCTGGTGGAGGAAGGAGTAACATTTTTTTTTGATGATTTTTTTATTTTGCATACAAGAGCTAGGATACAGGCCAGAAGGGAGGGAAGAGGGAGGAGAGGATGCACCAGAGACAGAGTGGGGAGCAGAACAGGAGGACTGACTGAAATACACTGCTGAGGGGAGCAGTGGGCAAGACAGGAGAGGTCTGATGCACCACATGGGTCATCTCTCTGGCCTGGGGATCAAACTCATGCTGCAGGGACTGCTGATAGCTTCATAGTGCTGAGACTTAACCCCTTGCGCCACCAGGGAGGCCAACCTCTGAAAGTTTTACTTGAGAATATTCTGACAGTATCCTGGTAACATCTAAAACGATCTGCTCTTATGCGTTTTAACAGTCACAGTCTAAAGAAAGAAGATAACATCTGACATACTCTTGGAATTTGGTAATTATTAAATGAAAATAGAATATTTTATTGCATAAAAAAATACACAGGTAAGTACAATCCATTTTTAATGCTTTGGTCTGAGTTTCTAAAACAAGTTATCACAAAATGTCTTTTGCAAAAGCAAAACCAAAGTTTGAGGTACAATAAACATTTAATAAAATAAATATATTTACATGTGCATACATATATGTGCAAATTATTTGCTGGATATTATTGTACACATTTCATAAACCATCAGCTGGTAACATTTACTCCAATCCAGGTTAAAATTATAATTCTGGGGCCTCCCTGGTGGCCAAGGGGTTAAGTCCCAGCACTATGAAGCTAGTTCTTCCTGGCCAGGGAGCTGACCCACAGGGCGCAGCAGACCTCTCCTGTCTCCCCTGCTGTTCCCCTCAGCAGTGTACTTCAGTAGATTTGCCTGTTCTGCTCCCCACTCTGTCTCTGGTGAACCCTCTCACCCCTTTCACCTCTGGCCTACACCCCAGCTTTTGTATGCATAAATAAAGAAATCTTTAATATATATATTAAATATATGTATTAATATATTAATATATTAATATATTATATATATTATATATATTAATATATATATTACACACACACACACACGTAATTCTGACGAGGAGGGCTTTGTAGTACAGGCAGCACTTGATGTTTTTCATGCCTCTTTGGTCTTTAGATTCTTACTGTTCAATGTGTGGTCCGTTGACATTTTGAGCTCATACAGTGAGTCCAGTACAGATAGTCCAGTGAGTCCAGGGTGAAGGCTGAAGTTTTGCACTTCTTGCAAATTCCTGGGCTGTGCCTGGGCGTGGGGATCCACTGACCACATTTTCAGAAATGCAGTTCCTTTAAAAATTGTCCACTTTGGGCCTCCCCGGTAGCGCAGCGGTTAAGCGCTGTGCTGTGGAGCTGCCTGGCGGCGACGCGAGTTCAACACCCGGCCAGGGAGAATCCCACATGGCACGGCAGACCTCTCCTGCCTCGCCCGCTGCTCCCCTCAGCAGTGTGTTTCTGATCTGCCTGTTCTGCTCCCCATTCTGTCTCTGGTGAACCCTCTCGCCGCCCCATGCCTCTGGCCTGTACCCCAGCTTGTATGTATAAATAAAAAATAAATCTTAAAAAAAAAAAAAGTCCCCTTTGCCTTTATTAGCAATATTCCCTTTCTTAGTGTTTTCTGTGTTCTGCTTTCTAAAGAATGGGATTTAGGGAATACACAATGATCCCAATCAGAAAAAAGCTACATTTGAACATGGCGGGTTTATACTCTTTGTTCTTTACCATGGGTAAGTCCTTTCTTCACCAATGACTACTCTTGTTTCAGGAAAAGAAAAAAAAAAAAAAACGCAAGATTATGGCAGATCACTAGTGACACCCTGTGGCCAGATCTTATAATTACAGTAGTAATTAATAGGGCTCTGTCAAGTGTAATATTTTAAAAAAACTAACACTGACTTATCAATTTCAATAGTCCATGTTTTAACACCATTTTTTAAAACTTTTTACTTTAAAGGCAATTATAGAAGGCCTCCCTGGTGGCACAAGGAGTTAAATCTCAGCACTATGAAGCTATCGGCAGCCACTGCAGCACGAGTTAGATCCCCAGCCAGGGAGCTTCCCACATGGCGCAGCAGACCTCTCCTGTCTCCCCACTGCTCCCCTCAGCAGTGTATTTCAGTAGCTCTGCCTGTTCTGCTCCCCGCTCTGTCTCTGGTGAATCCTTTTACACCCCTATGGCCTACACCCCAGCTCTTGTATGCATAAATAAATAAATCTTTAAAAAAAAAAAAAACATTACAGATTCACAAGAGGTTGCTATGAAACACATAGGGAAGTCCTATATGCATTTCTGTGAAATTTCCCCAGTGTTACACTATCAAAAGTAAGAAACTGACATTGTTCCTATTACACCAGTTATACATGGGCTCATGTGTGAAAATAGCATTTTGACATGTCAAGGAAACCACAAAAAACCTATAGGATTTTTATTTTGGTGTTTAAAAAATATTAAGTTCAATGACCACTTGGAAATTCTATCTTAGTGTTATGACAAAGTGAAATGAATCCCAGACCTGGCATGGATCTGGGCTTGGCCTCAGCCCTGACGATCCCAAGGAGGACCAGGAAGTGGACACAGATTCAGGCCTCAGGCCTTGTGGCCCCGAGCCTGAGGTCAAACAGCCTGTAGTACTCCCGGACTCAGCGGCAGCCTCGAGGATCCCAGTCGACAAACCAGATGAATGTGTTCCTCGGGTCTCAGGCCTTGCCGCTCCAAGTCCAAGGTTGACCAGCTGGTGGGACCAGGACCTGGACTCAGCCTCAACCTGGGGGGTCCTGAGTCAACCAGCCGGCTGGACGAAGATCTGAACCTGGACCCACGGCTCGTGAACCAAACCCAGTCTCGGACTCGGCCTGGAGGCTCCTGGGGTTGACCAGCCAGCCCCTCTCACTCAGCCTCACCCTGGCGGATCCCAAGATCAACAATCCCACCGGACCTGGACCCGGGGCACAGACCCAGACTGTGCCTGTTCTTGAGCCAGCCTGCAGGCTCCTGCGGTCCACCAGCCAGATGAACAGATGCAGCCATCGGGCTTGTGGCTCCAAGTATGAGGTTAACCAGCTGGTCAGTCCTGGACCCAGACCCGGACGCAGATGTAGCCTGGACTATCCCAAAGCTGATCAGTTAGCCAGACCTGGACTCAGGCTCTGGGCCTTGCAGCTCCAAGTGCAATGTTGGCCAGCCAGCCATGCCAGGACCTGGACTCAACCTCAGCCTGGAGGATCCCAAGCTCTCACAGCTGGCCAGACCCAGTCTTGGATCCAGACACAGAGGTTGGGTCTTGTGGCACCAAGTCCAAGGTCGACCAGCTGGCCAGATCTGGACTCGGCCTCATGTGGAACACCTTCTAGGTTGACCAGGATGCTGGAACTGAACTCAGACTGCATTTCCTGAGATTGACCAGCCAGCCAGTCCCAGACTTGGATTCAGACTCAGTCTTGGATTCGGACCCAGACCTATGTTGGCTCTTGTGGCACCAAGTGCGATGTCGACCAGCTGGCCATACCAGGTTTTGGACCTGGACCCAGACCTTACTTACTGAATCCGAAAATCTTGGGGGTGAGACCCCATGCAGTCTGGTTTTTGATAAGCCCACCAGAGGATCTCAAAGTACACTTACGTTTGAAAAATCACTGCTCTAGATATCCAGTCCCACTTGACAAGCCCTAAGACATCCCAAACTCCTCATAGAAAGAAAGGAAGCCTCCCTCAATTTAATCCCAAGGAGACTCAACTTCTGTTGAACTCGTGAGGATATTCATTACAAGTTGAAAGAGATTCTTTTTCCTATTTACTATCCTTTACATTGTCTCCCTCTCGAAGTTATTTTCAGTTGGTTCCTCATGGGAGGAGAATTCCTCCCAGGTCAGTGTTTCCGAGCTCTGTGCCCTATGTCATGGCCACGACATGTTCACTGGTGAGATTCTGAGGGTGAGTGGGTGGTGTGGTGAGTCCATTTTTCACTGAGGGACTTGAAATGTCAGGGAATTATTTTTTTTAAGATTTATTTATGCATACAAGAGCTGGGGTGCAGGCCAGAGGTGTGGGGGGAGTGAGTGGGTTCACCAGGGACAGAGTGGGGAGCAGAACAGGTGGATCTACTGAAATACACTGCTGAGGGGAGCAGCAGGGAGACAGGAGAAGTCTGCTGTGCCATATGGGAAGCTCCCTGGTCGGGGATCGAACTCCTGCTGCAGTGGCTGCCAATAGCTTCATAGGCTGAGACTTAACCAGTTGTGCCACCAGGGAGGCCCTTCAGGGAAATATTCTTGAGGCAGTTTCCTCAGGGAAATCTGCCAGTTCTCAGCCTGAGCAGTATGGGAGCGGGGAGGCACAGCATGGGGAGAGCCCATTAGTGCTCATGATTGAAGAGACCCTGTGTCCTTAGATTCATGTACAACTTGCATAGTGCCAGGAATACGTGAAGGATCAGAAGGGTAAACATTTGAGTGCCCAAGAGGGATAAGAGGGAAGTGAAGGTTTCGTGACCAAGGAGGGGTTGGAGAACTCCATGCCATTCGAAAATTGTCAGGGGAGGGATACAAGATAACGAGGATGCATGGTAAAAGAATGGAGGCGCTGCAGTAGTTTGGGGGTCCTTCCTGCCACGGAAGTTAGTAACTGATGGGAAGGGCATGACATGCTGGTGAGGGAGCTGGATACTCTGGTCTAGGATGGTTACTTCCGTGTGCTTGAAAATCTGCAGGAGTTCAAGTGAAGAGCCAGAGGGAGAGGCAGCAGCTGGACCTTGGGTGATTGGAAGAGAGCAAGACGGTCAGTAGTTACAGAAAAGGGAGTAGAGGGGGCCTCCCGGGTGGCCTAGGGGTTAAGTCTCAGCGCTATCACCACGATGGACTGAGTTCGATCCCTGGCCAGGGAGATTCCCACATGGCGCAGCAGACCTCTCCTGCCTCGCCCGCTGCTCCCCTCAGCAGTGTTCTGCTCCCCACTCTGTCTCTGCTGAATCCTCTCACTGCCACCCCCGGCCCCCGTATCTCTGGATTATACGCCAGTTCTTATATGCATAAATAAATAAAAATTAATTTAAAAAAGGGAGGAGAAAACTGGTTCATTCATTGGACATGAACTTGAGAGACCCAGGATTTCTGCAGAAAGAGAGGTTTCACAAAGGCAAGAGGGAACAAGAACACGCCAAAATCAGATTAAGCTTTTTAGAAGTCAGTTTATTTCTATTTAAAACAACACTCAAAGGGGCTTAGAAGGTTCAAAGATCCTTTCTGCCTCCTCTGCCAACATGCTACCTGTGAAAAACTTGTGCAAAGGGAGGCAGAAAAAAAAATAGCAAGTTACTGGAGTTCACCCCTTACTGGATCCAACCTGCAGAACGTGGAATCAGGGGTAAGGCCCAGGTGAGCAGTTTCTCCAGGAGACATTCAAAGTGGACAGGAAGGTTGGGCATCCTGGTGGGGGGCTGTGACCAGGGGACAGAGCAGGAACAAGATCACAGCGACTTCTGAGGTGGCTTTTTCCAATCAGTATTTGAACTATCTCACCGATAAACATTCAAAGAACAATCTCAGTGGCTGCTGGCTCACAGTTGCCAACAACAAAGAGTTAATAATTACATTACTTCCAAATTAACCAGGAGACCATGGGGAAGGTAAGAACTAAAGTTCATTTATCTGGGATATTTTATATGAGTTCTTGAGTAAAACTTGGGAGCCAGGAAAAAAAAAAAAAGATCCGTAGGTCCAAAGATAGCAGTTTAATACGCCATCATAGACAGGTGCTAGCCTTCACGTCAACAATTCTGAGCATAGTCGTTGCTCAGCCTCCGGGTATTTCTCAGGTTGGCCAGTTCTTCCAGGCTGAATGGTGAACTTTCCGAGCTTTGACACGCTTCACACATGGCAAATATTACAAAAAGGACAATAAACACAGTTCCAGAAACAGCCATTATAACCGCAAGAGAAAAAGGTATTTGATCCGATAAGAAAGCCACTGCAGCAAGTTCCAGCAACAATATGAGCAGTCCAATGTAAAAAAACCAGATACATTTATGGAAATTCTGGTAAAACGGCTCCTGCCACATCCTCTGCCACCAGCTCCTTCGGTCATAAGGTTGAAAAGCTGGGATCATTGTGAGTCTTATCTGCAGAGAGTAGAAGAGAAATGTCAAGGTCATTCTATGGGAGATGGAGAAGGAACCTCTCCTGCTTTGGAAGCATGTGGCTTTAGCGGAAGCTGTGAGCTCCATTCACTCTATGCCACCTAATGTCCCAAAGGTACAGAGCAGGAAGACCAAGGAAGGTCACAGGACACCAGGGATAAGTATATATTCATTGGAAGCCTTCCAGTAACCTTCATGCAGGGGTCACAAGATTCTGGAACAAGTCCAGAGAGATCAATATAGAATTGGTCCCCCCAACATTACCCCCACCCCAATTCTAGAGTTTCCAGGAGGACATTTAAGGACTCAGGATACACACTGCCTTTTACTAAATGTCAGAAGTCCTTGGGCCTCCCTGATGGTGCAGCGGTTAAGCGCTGCGCTGTGGAGCTGTTGGCAGCGGTGACGAGAGTTCGACGACCAGCTGGGGAGATTCCCACATGGCACGACAGACCTCTCCTGCCTTGCCCGCTGCTCCCCTCAGCAGTGTATTTCTGATCTGCCTGTTCTGCTCCCTACTCTGTCCCTGGTGAACCCTCTTGCCGCCCCACGCCTCTGGCTTGTACCCCAGCTTGTATGCATAAATAAATTTAAAAAAAAAGACTTTGTATTTCATAATGCTAAGTCGTCCCTTTCCAAAAAAGCTTTCTATTGGGCCTCCCTGGTGGTGCAACAGGTTAAGCGTAGCACTATGAAGCTATCCAGAGCCACTGCGGCACGAGTTCGATGCCCGGCCAGGGAGATTACCATATGGCAGCAGACCTCTCCTGCCTCGCCCGCTGCTCCCCTCAGCAGTGCACTTCAGCCAATTTGCCTGTTCTGCTCCCCACTCTGTCTCTGGTGAATCCTCTCACTACCCTACACCCCCAGCTTGTATGCATAAGTAAATAAATCTAAAAAAAATTTTTTTTAAAACCTTTCTATTAATTGTGTTCATCTTTATATCCTTCATTAATTTATGCTTACTTTCCAGTTACTATTTATTGTTCTCATATTTTATCTATAAATAAATAATTAGTATATTATAATTAAGAATTTTATCAGTTCTAACTGATAATTACACTATACAAGAAAGAAACAAGCTACTGAATTTGTGTGCTAATACTGCTAGTCACTTTAATTTATTAAAATGATTCTAGAACTCTTCAGTGAGAGGCCTTGTTTTCTAGTTATAGTCATTTGCACCAAAGAAAAAACACTTTTTCAACAGCTATAACATTTTATTATATTAAATTAGTATGAAGTATCTTAACTTTTTAATCCTTTTTATTTTGCTGTTTTTTTCTCATTCATAAGGTGCTAATTTTTTTTATTGGTTCCCCAGGGGTTTATCTATTAGTCACCTTTGTCAAAAATAGTAGCTTTTATTTTATTTCACTAAGTGGATTTGTTATTTTAGGTTTTCCTAATTGAAATTCCTCCTCCATTTTTATTGTGTTCTTTTTTCTAGTTCCTCAAGTTAAATCTGTTTTATTATCTTCAGGTTTGGTAAGTCAAGTTAAATATGTTTTATTATTTTCAGGCTTGCTAAACAATCAGAAATCTATCATTTTCGCTTGGCAAAATGAAAGAGAGATACCATAAAGAAAAGTATGAAGAGAACAGCAGAGATACTTTATACAAAGCTATGGTAAATGTCAGGCTGGTATTATATATTTTATACACATAGCAGACAAAGTTAAAAATCTCAATATACAAAAAAAAAGGCAAAGAAATAAAAGCAGCAGAAGGAGAAATAGAAGGTATAACAAGAAACCTGCATTTGAGAATTGCAATGGTTGGTGAACCTAAAAAGAACTTACCTCACCCAGAATTTTTTTTAAAAAGCATGATTTCTAAACTCATCACTGCTTCTAAATATATTATGTGTGTGTGTGTATTATTGTAGCATGCGGGCCTCCCTGGTGGCACAACGGGTTAAGTCTTAGCACTATGAAGCTATCCAGAGCCACTGCAGCACGAATTCGATTCCAGCCAGGGAGCTTCCCACATGGCGCAGCAGACCTCTCCTGCCTTGCCTGCTGCTCCCCTCAGCAGTGTACTTCAGTTGATCTGCCTGGTGAGTCCTCTCACCCATGCCCCCACCCCCACCCCTGCCCGCCACATCTCTGGCCTACACCCGGGCTTGTATGCAAAAACAAATAAATCTTTAAAAAAATAAATAAATAAAATTGCATCATGCTTTACCTGGTAAGAAAAGGAAATGCAGCTTTTTCACAACAGAAACAGGCAAAGTCCTTCAAGGTGAAAAGCCAAACCCACCTCTTTGTGTCTCTTTATAGGATATAGGTTCTTGATCAGATAATTGCAATAATGTGGCTTCTCATGGAAGACTATTTTCACCCATCAGCTTAGCTATCTCTCAATTAACCCAATAATACAAAATACTGAGGGGCTGAGAAAACTCCTTAAAGGGGAGACTGATGACAAACACTTGCTACATGGTGGTTAATGATCATCTGCCCGTGGGGGGAAAGACAACTAGGAAATCATCATTGTCTTCTCCTGGCTGTTGACAGTGGTGGATTCTCCTGGCTTCATCTGATGACCATTTGGTCAAAATGAGGGGAGGCAGCTTCTCAGCCCCTAACTCACTTCATACTGGTTTTCTCAATCACCACTGAGCTTAAAAAAGAGTGGGACTCTTGGGCCTCCCTAGTGGTGCAACGGGTTAAGCACAGCACTATGAAGCTATCCACGAGCCACTACAGCATGAGTTCGATACTGGGCCAGGGAGAATCCCTCCTGCCTCACCCGATGCTCCCCTCAGCAGTGTACTTCAGTCAATCTGCCTGTTTTGCTCCCCACTCTGTCTCTGGTGAATCCTCTCACTGCCCCACACCTCTGGCCTGCACCCCAGCTTGTATGCATAACCAAATAAATCTTTAAAAAAAAAATTGGGTGTGGGCCTCCCTGGTGGCGCAGCGGGTAGGCGCTGCGCCGTGGAGCTGTCGGCAGTGGTGATGCAAGTTCGATGCCCGGCCGGGGAGATTCCCACATGGCGCGGCAGACCTCTCCTGCCTCGCCCGCTGCCCCCTCAGCAGTGTATTTCTGATCTGCCTGTTCTGCTCCCCACTCCGTCTCTGGTGAACCCTCTCGCCGCCCCAGGCCTCTGGCCTATACCCCAGTTTGTATGCATAAATAAATAAATCTTAAAAAAAAAATTGGATGTGTGGAGAAAAAGGAACTCTTCTACACTGCTGGTGGGAATGTGAACTGGTCCAACCACTATGGAAAGCTGTATGGCGATTCCTCAAACTGCTAAACATGGAGCTCCCATACAACCCAGCAATACCACTTTTGGGAATTTACCCAAAGGACGCAAAAACACTAATCCGAAAGGATACATGCACCCGTATGTTCATTGCGGCACTATTCACAATAGTAAAGGTATGGAAGCAACCCAGATGTCCAAAAATAGATGATTGGATCAAGAAGATGTGGTACATATACACAATGGAATACTATTCAGCATTCAAAGAAGATAAACACATGCAATTTGCAGCAACATGGATGGAATTAGAGGGAATCATACTCAGTGAAATAAGCCAGAAAGAAAAAGAAAAATATCGAATGGTTTCACTTATAACAGGACTATAGGGAAACCAA
>PVIJ01007311.1:0-62419 GCA_004024925.1 Scalopus aquaticus | reverse complement strand
TTGGGCGGGGGGGAGGATAAGGGCACAAAATGGAATAGAAAAGAATACAAGGGACCATGGAGAAGGATCAAGGGTGAATTGGTGGTGGGCTACCCAAGGGGAATACAAAATGTAAAAGACATAAATAACAATAAAATTTAAAAAAAAAATTGGGTGACTTGTTCAAAGTATGATTTTGCAGATACTTTCATGGCGGACCAGCTTCCTACAAATGCCGCTGGGGAATCTTAATAGCAGCAAATCTTGGAGAGACTATGTTTTAAATTATCCATAAACTCTTTATGTTATTTACAGCTTCAGGGAGGTATAAATGAGTGCTAAAAATGGGGCCTCCCTGGTGGCGCAACAGGTTAAGCCCAGCACGGCAAGGCTATCCAGGGCCACTGCAGCAAGAGCTCAATACCCGACCGGGGAGCTTCCCACATGGTGCAGCAGACCTCTCCTGTCTCGCCCGCTGCTCCCCTCAGCCTGTTCTGCTCCCCACTCTGTTTCTGGTGAATCCTCTCACCACCCCACATCTCTGGCCTACACCCCAGCTGTATGCATAATAAATCTTTAAAAAAATAAATGAGTGCTAAAAATGTACATATGCAAAATGAAAACCTCAAGGAGCTTTTTATTTTTAAAAATTATTTATTTCATTTATTTATGCATACAAAACTGGGGTGTAGGCCAGAGATACTGGGGGGCATGAGAGGATTTACCAGAAACAGAGCGGGGAGCAGAACAGGTGGATCCGCTGAAATACACTGAGCAGGGGAGCAGCGGGCAAGACAGGAGAGGTTTGCTGTACCATGTGGGTCCCTGGCTGGGGATTGAACTCATGCTGCAGTGGCTGGCCATGGCTTGATAGTGCTGAGACTTAACCCCTTGCGCCATCAGAGAGGCCCTCTTTTTTATTTTTGCTGGGGTATTGGCCAGAGGTGGGGGTGTGTGTGAGAAGATTCACCAGGGAGAGTGGGGAGCAGAAGAGATGGAGTTACTGAAATCCACTGCTGAGGGGAGCAACAGGCGAGACAGGAAAGGTCTGCAGCCATAGAGATGATAGTGCTATACTTAATCCATAGGCTACCAGGAAGGCCCCCACTAAGGTATTTTTTATTATCATTCATATCTTTTACATTCTGTGTACTCGGAGCTAGAAGGGATCACTATAGTATTTTTTTAATCTCTATTTTGAACACTGTTTTCACTTTTCAACATTGCAGATGGTTCTCCTTTAATATATCCCCATGCCTGTATGCTACACAAATTTGGGGATTTTTAAACTCTGCCCTCATTTTTAATTTCCAAGAGTTCATGCTTTTTTCCTAACTGATCCTTTCTAACACCGTACTCTTCTTTAGGATTTTGGGTGCGGTTGTCTCCTGGAGACCAATTTCCAGTGTGGTTGTATGTTGGTTCCTCCACACCTACAAGCATTTCTGCCCCAGCAGGCTTCCTACTCAGTTCTGCGTCTCCAGGAGAGAGGGCCAGGCCCCAGGTAAAGGCTCAGTCTCCCAAGACCACCCTCCACTTGCGATGGTGACCGGCAGCCGAGGCTAGCCCACGCCCCAGCCTCAGACTTCGGATTAACATCTGTGTTCCGGACAGACGGACCGTAAATCAGAGGTTCCAAAGACACCCATATCGGGTTTGACCAGTTTGCTAGAGCTCACCGAACTCGGGACACCCGGTTACTCACAGGAGGGCCGATTTATCACAAAGGAGAGAAAGCAATGGCTCCATGGGAGCAATGCAGGGCTCATATCCCGCCCCAACCTGGGATGGCCACGCCCCACGTGTCCACTCACCCGGAAGCTCTCTGAAGCCCCTTCCTCTCAGGTTTGTGGGGGGCCATTGGCGACTGCCTCAGCCTCAGGCCCTCTCCCCTGCCAGAGTTCAGGGGTGGGGCTGTAAGTCCCACCTTCTATTCAAGTTTGTTTCCCTGGCCACCAGTTTCCCAGAAGTTGTCTTCCTTGACATAACAAAAGGAGCTTTTCCACTCCCAACTTTGGGAAATCCCAACGTTTAGGGGAGCTGAGCCAGGAACTGCAGGTGAAGACCAAACCACGCGAGAAATATATACTTTGAGCATCTGAACAACCGAAGTATGCATTTCCTATAAATCACTATATTGTAGATATGGTGTCCCACATACCTGAAAAAAAAAATCAAGTTATTGTGTTTACTGCTCCCTACACTGTAGAGTGTCTTCCAATGTCCTTTTGCATTTATGGATCATGGCAAAGTTACTCTTAAAAAAAATCATTTCTGAGGGCCTCCCTGGTGGCGCAATGGGTTAAGTCGCAGCAACTCTGAAGCTATTGGCAGCCACCTCAGCCTGAGTTCGATCCCTGGCCGAGGAGCTTCCCACATGGCACAGCAGACCTCTCCTGTCTCCCCACTGCTCCCCTCAGCAATGTACTTCAGTTGATCTGCCTGTTCTGCTCCCCACTGTCTCTGATGAATCCTGCCACTGCCCCGTAAACCTCTGGCCTACACCCCAGCTTGTATGCATAAATAAATATTTTTTTAAAAATTTGTTTATCTTCTTTTAGAGGGAGTCGCTCAGGGCTGTTGGGAACACCTTGTGGACTGGTGGGATTTCTAGAGTTAGCTGGGGACATGGAGATGTCCAAAGTCCGCTGAGAGGATTCACCAGAGACAGAGTGGGGAGCAGAACAGGCGGATTGACTGAAGTACACTGCTGAGGGGAGCAGCAGGTGAGACAGGAGAGGTCTGCTGTGCCATGTGGGAAGCTCCCTGGCCGGGGATTGAACTTCTGCTGCAGTGGCTCTGGATAGCTTTACAGTGCTGCACTTAACACTTAGCGCCACCAGGAAGGCCCCAGGAAGGACTTTTCTGTGGGAGATTTCCTAGACAAAGACTCTTCCTGTCTCTAGCCAGAGTTGAAAGCACAGTGGGACGGTGGTGGAGAGAACCTTCGTGGTGAGTGGCCACCTTTTTAAAGGCAGCCATTCAACTGATTTGCTGTAAGATATTTATTATCTTCTTTGAGTTCAGGTCCTCCATGTTGTTTCTGTGTTACAATGGAGTTATAAAGGCATGAGAAGTTGTAGGGGTTTCCAGAGGGAGCGCACATGAGACAAGAAAGGCCAGGTGAGAGGGGAGTGACGCCAGGGACAGTGACCAAAGCTGACAGAGGCCGTGTGTTGAGAGGGTGGGGTGTCAGAAGGGATGTTTCGTGACGTGATAGCCTGCTTTGGGAGCGACATCCTGCGCACACTAGTATCGAGTTGAGCTAGGTCTTCATGATGATGGAGAGAACAAGGTGAGCAGTTGAGGAGAAGGTGGGAGAAACCTGCCTCGTGTCAGGTTTTTTTTGTTTGTTTGTTTGTTTTTTAAAGATTTATTTACTTATGCATGCAAGCTGGGGTGTAGGCCGGAGGTGTGGGTGGTGAGAGGGTTCACCAGAGACAGTGGAGAGCAGAACAGGCAGATAGACAGAAGTACACTGCTGAGGGGAGCAGCGGGCAAGGCAGGAGAGGTCTGCTGTGCCACGTGGGAATCTCCCTGGCCAGGCATTGAACTCGTGCTGCAGTGGCTCTGGACAGCTTCACAGTGCTGCACTTAACCCGTTGCACCACCAGGGAGGCCCCTCTTGCGTCAGGTTTTTGAGCGATTAGGACCTCCCCAGGGAGAGAGTTCACAGAAACCACAGGGAAGAACAGTCCAAAATCAGATCACCTTTTTATTATTTTTTTTAAAGATTTTATTTATACATACAAGCTGGGGTACAGGCCAGAGGTGTGGGGCAGCGAGAGGGTTCACCAGGGACAGAGCGGGGAGCAGAACAGGCAGATCAGAAATACACTGCTGAGGGGAGCAGCGTGCGAGGCAGGAGAGGTCTGCCGCACCATGCAGGATTCTCCCTGGCTGGGCGTCGAACTTGCATCGCTGCTGCCGACAGCTCCACAGCGCAGCGCTTAACCGCTGCGCCACCAGGGAGGCCCTAGATCACCTTTTTAAAAGTCAAGGTTTATTTCACTTAAAATGCTCAAGAGCCTCTAAAAAGGTCTGAAAGCCTAAAGACTTCCAGGTTTCAAGTAAGGTCATTGGTAGATGCTGATAGTTTTTCTCTGTCGCTAAAGCCTAAATTTCAATCTGCTCGATTCTGTAACTCCATGATTCTTCCACTCGGGACCCTTGAATTCCTCCGACTTCCGGTGACCTTCTGCCAAGGTCACCACGCCAACCAGGAGGGGGAAAACCGCAGCAGTAGTGACCATTGTCATCGAAAGGGAGAAAGAACATTCGAAGGTCGCAGGAGAAAGTGGCCATAAGAATTCCAAAAACAAAAACTGTTAATCCAGTAAAGAAGAAAAAGAATCGTTTGCAGAATCTATGTGAGTTCCTTTGGATTATTCTCTGCCACCAGGGCTTCTGAGGGTAAACTTGAAGTGCCAAGCTCATGATGTCTGTAGGGGTTAGGAGAGAAAAAAATGAAGTTCAGATAAATCCAAAGGTCGACTAGGAATCTGTCTTGTCCATGTAGAAGGGCATTGCTTTTAGAGTTTGACTTGTACTAACCGTGAGTGATCAAGAGCCCTAAGAGTGTACCACCAAGGGCTGGTGGTTGGCACAGCTGGAAGTTGACTTCCAAGGAAGATGCTAGAAAACTGGGATGGCTAGTATACATTTTTTACTTGCTTTAAATATTCTTTTTAATAACTGTCATGAACTATCACAAACTGCTGGATCATTAAGTCACTGAACTGGGTAGATCATGGGGGCCCAGGGTTTGCTGGGGTACCTATATGAAGACCCAGTTTGGTACAAAGACATTCTATTTCCATTATACTAAATCTTCGCCTCCGGAAGGATTCTCCACTTATTGAGTGCAGCCTCCTGTTCTTCGTTATAGTGTTATGCTGCTTTCCCATTTAATGCTTATGTTTCCATTCAATTTCTTCCTTTCTTTCTTTGGCATTGAAGTACTGGGGCATAGGCCAGAAGTGCGGGGGTGGGGGTGAGAGGATCACCAGAGACAGGGTGGGGAGCAGAACAGGCAGATCTACCGAAACACACTGCTGAGGGGAGCAGTGGGGAGACAGGAGAGGTCTGCTGTGCCCTGTGGGTCAGCTCCCTGGCTGGGCATCAAGAAGTGGGCCTCTGTGGTGGTAGTGCTGAGACTTAACCCTTAGGCCACCAGGGAGGCCTGAGTTACAAATAGTTTTGTAAATAAAAAGCTGTTGTTAGCAAAAAATAAAACGAGCTGGAGGAATTAATGGAGTTGGGAGCTTATAAAAACAATTTGATAAAAGAACCCTATATGATGCTTACGACTACAATAAGACTCCTTCCATCCCCTTCTTAGGTTGGGAGAACCTGATTTCTTTTGCTTTTGCCTGCGAAAACTAAGAATTGATGCCGAACCTCTTCTCATTGTAGAAGTACTAGTTCTCTGAAAACATGCAGTTAACCAAAGAGCAAAGAAAATAAAGGACAAACGTATACACTTTCTGTGATTGGAGGTGCAGTTCTTAACAAGTTTCCTCAACTTTCTAATAATGTCTTAGTCTGTTGGCTGCTATAGCAAAATAACACAGGTCAACTTAGAAACAACAGAAGTTTTATTGCTCACAGTTCTGGAGGCTGGAAGTCCAGAGCAGGGGCCAGGATGATCCAGGAGACTTGTCACTCTGTCCTCACCCAGGGGATGGGGCAGCCAGCAATCTGGAGTCTGTTGTATAAGGGCCCTAATCTCATTCATGGGGCTCTTCCCACACGACCTAATACCTCCCCAAAGCCCCACCTTCTAACTGCCACATTGGGGGTCAGCATTCAGCATGTGAATGTCATCATTTGGGGGGTTGGGATTTAACATATGGAGGAACATTCAGGCCATAGCATTCTGCCTCTGGTTCCCCAAAATTCATGTCCTTCTTGCATGCAAAATACATTTATTCATCCTAACCTCCTCAGATGTCCTAACTTGTCCTCATCAACTTAAAAGTCTAAAGTCCAAAGTCTTATCTAAGTATCTAAATCAGATACTGAGAAGGCTGGAAGAACATTTCCCTCCAGCTATGAATTCCTTCTATCAAACAAGTTAAGTGCTTCCAAAATACGATGGTGGGACAGGCAGAGGGCAGACAGCCTCAATCCCCAGGGAGATATACAGAGAGAAGGAAGGGGGAGGGGGGTGACAGATCTCAAGTAAGCCCCAAATGCTACAAGGTAAATCACATCGAATCCTAAGGCTGGAGAAAAATCTTCTTTGACTCAATGCTCTGCCCTCTGGGGGTAAGGGCCTTCCTTCCAGACCTGCTTGGGTATTCTTGGTGGCCTAAGTGTTAAGTCTCAGGGCTATCTCAGCTATGACCTGAGTTCGAGGCCCAGCCAGGGAGCTGACCCACATGGTGCAGCAGACCTCTCCTGTCTCACCTGCTGCTCCCTTCAGCAGTGTCTCAGTAGATCCTCCTGTTCTGCTCCCCACTCTGTCTCTGGTAAATCCTCTCAATGCCCGCCCCCCCCCAACCTACACCTCAGTTCCTGTTTGCACAAATAAAAATAAATCTTAAAAGAAAAAAAAAAGACACCATCACTCTCAATACTTGGGAAATTCCAAGGCTTTGAGGAGTTGAGTCAGGGCCTTAAATGAATGCTAAATCCTTATCAGAAATGTAATTCAGGGCCTTCCTGGTGGCGCAACAGGTTAAGTAGCAACATAATTTTTAAAAAAGATTTATTTATTTATGCATACAAGCTGGGGTGCAGGCCAGAGGTGTGGGGGAAGGAGAGAGGATTCACCAGAGTGGGGAGCAGAATAGGTGGATCTACTGAAATGCACTGCTGAGCGGAGCAGAGGGCGAGACAGGAGAGGTCTGCTGCGCCATGTGGGTCATCTCCCTGGCCGGAGTATCGAACTCAGGCTGCAGTGGCTGCTGATAGCTTCATAATGCTGAGACTTAACCCGTCGCGCCACAAGGGAGGCCCCAGTCAAGCATAATTTTAAGTGACAATTTCTGGGCTCTATTGTATCCCTGTGTCCTCCAAAAACATACTAAGATTAAAACAGAATTTTTGCTAGACATCAAGAGGTTTCCTAGGCCCCCAGACCCATCTCATTACAAACTACCGCCCCCTATATTAACATTCTGAGGATGAATTGAAGTTCAAAGCTATCAGTGTTTTATGCACTGGTTTTCCAAGCTTAGACCCTTGGACTTTTATAGGAACTTAATGGTCACAGGATGTGAGGATATACGGATGTCTGAATGGATGAAATGAGACTTTGTGGCTGAATGGCTGAATTCAACACCATTCTGGGGGCTGTCAATCACCTAGTGTACCATTTTCTCTCAAGGACCATTATATAATGATCACTAGAACCAGTATTTTGTGATCCTTTATGCAGCACTAATTTAAGCTTCAAGCAGGGGCAGGGCGCTTCTGATGGTTCATGAAGTCTGATGGGGAATCTCGGTGTTGTGAATTACAGTAAGTGCAGGCAGGGGAAGTAGCAATTTAAAGCCTAAGTAGGCAAACATTTAATTAAATGGCGTAAGACTTCTTTGCCCTTGATATCCTTAAATCTGAAAAGTAAAAGGGGCTTTGAGATGACTTAGAATCACAGTGTGATCTTTAGTAAAAACTTACTTTACCGGTTTAAGATCGTAGGTACTATCTTAAATACATTCAAGGTACTTAAAAATATTGGAATTTTCATGCTCTTAACAGTCGTATAAACTTACTAAAATTCTATTTCTTCAAAACACAAATGATGCATTTGAGTTTCTCCTGACAGATCGGGTTTTTGTCCAGTAAGTTTCCAGGGGCTGTAGGATGGACCCAGGATCCCAGTACTGTCTCCAACCAATCACCAGCCTCACACCTGCACTATCCAACAGGGGCTAAGCTACAGGCCAAAGCCACGTGGTGACTTTGCAAAATCTTTATTTGGCAATAGCCACAGGCCCAGCCCAAGGGTTGTCATGTAGAGAATGACTACAGGGTTGTCTCTCCTATGTAGAACGGGACCAAAGCTTCGCTTACAGTGAAGTCAGACCGCCCTCGTGCAGAACGTATGGAAAACAAATTAAACCCTTTCAATACTTAAATGCGTATTTATTTTTAAGTGCCCAAGAAAACAATTATAAATTACCATGTGAGAGACCTTCACAATTTAAAAAGTTAATGGTTTTATTTGTGCCACTAAAACCAAAGCTGTCTCAACTCATCCAAGGTGAGCTGACCAGTCATTCCCCACGTTCCTGAACCCCGTGACCCCGGAAAGCATGCTTCACACCGACCCTTCCTGCCCTTGCCAGGAAGGCAGACCCCAATCTGAACCAGGAGGAAGTCATTTTTGACGATCACCAAAATGCCACTAAACCCACTCTGCTGCCAATGCAGGGACCCCGTGATGGCCACTGACTAGCTGTGGGACGTCTGTACAAACCAATGAGCCCTGTGCAAATAAATGGTTAACATGATTTTTGTAACCACATATCGTGACAGATGTTTACTACACTCCCTGTGGTAATTATCTTGCATTATATACAGTGAATCATCATGTTGCACACCCAAAATGAATGTCAATTATACCTCGATTTCAAAAAATCAGCAAAGACAAAGTCACATCACTAGCATCCAAGTAAAGCCACTATGGAATGCCAAAGGTCTACTCAAAAGCAAATGTTCTATTTTAATAATAATAAAAGTACAACCAGAGAAATGCTGTATTTCTCCTCTATTATAGTAAATACACAGAAGAGCAATTAAAAAGTGGATTTACTTCAAACTACTGGTTCTCATATTCAGGAACACACGCCAGAGCGACTTGTGGTCTGCAACAGGCTTAAGTCCAGGTCTCACACAGAGAGGGCGGCAAGGGGGTCAAGACTTGGGTGATTTTACGAGCTCCTGGTGGAGTCACTGATTTGAGGTCGACTGGGGCACTTTGGGCTTTTTGGTAGATTTTTTGGGGGTTTGGGATTTTTTGGCAGATTTATTAGGAGTGGCAAAGAATTTGGCCTCTGGCTTTTTGGGAGTCTGCCTTGGGTCTTTCTTCCCCATGGAAGGGTTTCTTTCTTTCTCTGCTTCTTCTTTAATTCTTGGCTTCTTTCCTGGGCCTTTGCTGGGGGTTTTGGGTTCTTCAGCTTTTGGGGTCTCCAAAGCAGGCAAGGCCTTTCTTTTTTTCCCTCGAGGAGTATTGGGACCAGGACTCTTTTTTTGAGACTTCTTTCCCGTGGCCTGTTTCTGAATCTAAGAACAAGAAATCTTTATTACAAAAGGCCTCAACTGAATTAGATTTATGCAAATAACGCCACCCCCCCCACGCCACTGCCTCCGCCCACCTCTGCTGTGCCTGACTCAGTGGCCCCTGTATCAACCCGCTGTTAGAACTAAATAATAGTAAAAATACCTCCCCGTTTTCTTTAGCAGGCGTTTTTCCAATGGGCACCAGTAATGGAATTTCATCTTCTGATTCATCTTGCACTTTAAGTACAGCCTTTCCTTTAAGTACGGCCTTTCCTTCACCCGTCTTTTTCTTGTTACGCTTTGGGGTCCCTGCCTTCTGGGGCTTAGGGGTCTTCGCTGGAGTGCCATTAGTTTTAGGGGCCGCCTCAGCTTTAGTTGGGGCTGAAGGAGCGTCAGCAGCCTTTTTCATAAGCCGCTTTTTTTGCAGAAATTCTTTTCGCCTTTGTTGTTTTCTTGCTTCCTACCAAAAAACCCAAACATAATTTGAGTCGAGGATACGCAGCATTGGCCTGGCACTCGCAGTTCTGACCATCCACATGCCCCCTGGAGGGCCTTCATCTGGGAAGCCTCTGAGCAAACGAACCCAGCCGCCAGAACTCCCACCGCAGCTCCATTTGCCTGAGTCAAAGTTAAGGGCAGTCTATGTGGTGAATTAGTTATCAATATTCAGAATCTGTCCATCTGAAGTTCAGGCACTGATTTTGTTCAAATCAACCTCATTTATAGATAAAAGGACAGTCCTACACTGTGAAGCCTATGACGTGAATTGCATTTCAATAAAGATGCTATAAAACCAAACAAAAAGCCCCAACCTATCACAGGCTGTGACTGAAAGTGAACACAGTGACGGCTGGAGCTGGCCTGCCCACCCTCACCACAGGCTCCGCTCAGCAGCAGCTGTGGTGCCCTCACCCCACGGTGACCAGCAATGCCAACATCGCCACAAAGCCCGCAGATGAACCTGCCCACAGCCTGCCAAATATGCAGACCTCCTGCTTCTGGAATAGCAATCAATGTATTTTGAAAACAAGTTAAAAAGCAGGAAAGACGTTGAATTTCTCCTCATAAATGCAGATAAGCCAGTTACACTGGGAGGATATTTGAAATGAGAACCCAAACAGGGTGAGCGAGCCCTAAAGCCAACTTTGTGCTGACACTATGTGCTACTTTAACAGCCACATGGGAAGTGGGGGTGAGGATGAACAGGGAACTCAAATCCCTATTTTCCCACAGGACAGATTCTAAGAGGGGCCCTAGTTCGCCCGCCAGGGTATAGGTGAGCAGGAAGCTATGGCGAGGGTCTGCTATGAGTCACTTAGGGAACCTTAACATTCCTTTCGGTGGTCCTCAAGGTGCCCCAAAGATGAAAATGTAAATCCTCTGGAGAAAGGATTTTTCTTGTCTCAAAATTAATTCTATCAAGTTTTCTGAATGAAATGACCATCCCGAGGCAAAGGTCCCCAAGTACAGAGGAATCGGCCCGTAGAAACCCCAGCTCCATCGGCAAGCCTCTGCAACCCCGGACCCGCCGACAGTGAGACGACCACGCTTAGCCACGTGCTGAGATGAAGAAACCGAAGGCACGCCAAGCCAAACGACGTTCTGCAAGTCCAAGGCAAGCAAAATTCTGCCCACAAAGAACAATACTTAATAAAAGGTGCGTATCTACCCACGGCACAGGCCCCTTCTAGGGTTCTAAAGGCTAACCAGTCTTTTGAAAAGAAATTAATGAAAATTAAAATCACCGGTATGTCCTGTTGCTGCCCACCCCCCCCCACAAACCGGCATGACACTTGGCGTCTGAGCGGGAACTACACCAGTCCCTCTTTCACTAACCAAAGGAAATCTGAAGAGGATTTCTGCTTTTACAACAGAAATGGCAACCTAGCTCTGTCTTTTATGGCTAAGTTTACACCCTTAATTAAGCACACCCAGTATTTAAAATCTACTAACCTTTTTCTTCTGGCTCGGAGTGCGCACTCCTTTGGCTTCATCCTGAACACTGACAAATGAAGAAAAGATGGGAAGAGAAACTGACCTTTCAGTTTTCACGTACAAGAGTTTCACACTCTCCCACTTCTGAAACAAAGAGAAGAAGAACATGCTCACACGTGTTCTGTTCCTTTTAAATGACTGATCAAGGACGCGGCCACAAGACCGTACCTCCGGCAGCTTCTGCGAGAGCCCCTTGGTGACAGCAATGATGTTTTTGATGATGTGCTGAGCCTGCATCCCCGTGTGGCCGACGCGTATAGCACTGAAATCAAACAATCAGGAAGAGGATTTGTAAGGATACTTACTTCACAGCAATGCATAGGCAGGTGTAGGCATGTGACAAATACAAATGCACAACCCTAAAGAGTTTCTGAAACATTAAAATCTTTGGGTCTTGGGGCCTCCCTGGTGGCGCGAGCTGTCGGCAGCGTGCGATGCAAGTTCGATGCCCAGCCAGGGAGAGTCCCACATGGTGCGGCAGACCTCTCCTGCCTCGCCCGCTGCTCCCCTCAGCAGTGTGTTTCTGATCTGCCTGTTCTGCTACCCGCTCTGTCTGTGGCGAACCCTCTCGCCACCCCACGCCTCTGGCCTGTACCCCACCTTGTATGCATAAATAAATCTCAATAAAAAAACTAACACAAAAAAACACCCCCCTTCCTCATTATAATGGTCTTCTGGCCAAGAGGAAGCCTGGAAGTGCCCGCTGTTCAGTCAGTGGGCCCATTTGCCCTTTGCCAGCCCCGTCTCCCTGCCATGGGAGTCAAAAGGCAGGGTGACTGCTGGCTGGGTAGTCTCAAAATGAGGGACGTGGGGATGGGTGGAGGGCTCTGACCACTGCGTGCCCTTGCCACCTGCCTACAGGCACACACTTCTTTCCCATATGGACACATGGTAAGCGGGAAAGGGGAGAGAGGGAAAGAGGAAGAACAGTAGAGGCAGATGCAGAGAGGGAATGCGGGGGTGGGTTTCTGCACAGGACAGTATACAGACCGTCCCCACCACTATGTAAATTCTACCTGACAGCGCTGATCTACAGAAGTGACGTCTGAAGAACAGAGCGTAGTTTGAACAGAAAGATCTAGCGTTGTTAACATTACACCTTATAGAAAAGTTTCTAAAACCATTATTAAACAGAAGATTAAACCCTGCCTTTCACCCACCTGCAAGAGCCACTTTTAGAGATGTTTAGGACAGTTCCACCTATAGACTCATTGATCTCTTTGGATAAATTCTTGGTCAGCAGGTTGACAGGTACTGGAAATCTGCAAGAACACACAGACCCCACCAGCACAGTGTAATACACCAATAAATGTCATGCTGCTTAACTCTAGTCATTGCAAAGAAACATACTTCTTCCTGTGATAGAAATGTCTCCCCAGGTGTGAGGGGAGAAGCCGCCTAATTCTTGCGTCAGTGAGGAAGAAGTCAAAGCTGGCCAAGAGGCGGCGCTTGGCCTCATAGGCTTTATACTCCGTTTTTAAAGTTCGAAAGGGAATGATCTGCAAGAGGGAAGTAAAAACACAAATGTTAGAATCTAAACAGAAAGAAATAAATGAGCAACAACCTGTATTCAGATTCTAAAATCTCCTAGAGTTTAGCGACTGTTTGAATGCCTAAACTGTGCTCGGCACTAGGCTCAATGCTGGGGACACCGAGATGAGTGAGAGGAGGCCTCGGCCGGAGAAACTACACCAACTACAAAAGAGGGCGGGGAGTGCCCAGTTAAACCCAGGAGGCCTTACAAGCACACAGCAGTGCTCGAGTGGAGCAACCTTTTGTAAAATCTTCAAGATCTACAAGTCACCGATGTACACACTGAACTTTTAGGTCAACAGAACTGAAAAGCCCATCCACAAGGAGAGCAGAGTACGCCCTACCGAGTCAATGAGAAGTGAATTAAAAAGAGAAAATTAAAGCTTAAACATCTAGGAGAAACACCAGGGAACACAGGAATATACTACTTATCACTTCAAGTGAGTCACATCTTTTAACTCTTGCAAACAAGAACCTGCTCTTTACCTGAGAAACGGTCTTAATTCCATGTTTGTTCAAAAGCTTCCTGTAAAAACTTTCTGTATTCTCAGGAGTTGAATTGGGTTCATCCTTCGTAAATAAACAGACATCTGCTAAATCTGATCGAATACTATGAGGCAAAGATCTGCAAAACACAAGAGAAGGAAACAAGGAATAAAACGTTACAGACAAAATGTATGTTTATAATCCGCAGAACACGCAATAAATTCATTGTTGTTTTAATAAACTTCACGCATGCTTTTTAAGCCAAGTACTCTGAGAACATTAAAAAATATATCTAATTTTCAACAGCACAGAGAAGAGACTTAAGAGTCAAGTAAGGGCCTCCCTGGTGGCGCAGCAGTTAAGCACTGTGCTGTGGAGCTGTTGGCAGTGGCAACGCGAGTTCGATGCCCAGTGGGGGAGATTCCCACATGGCGTGGCAGACCTCTCCTGCCTTGCCCGCTGCTCCCCTCAGCAGTGTATTTCTGTCGATCTGCCTGTTCTGCTCCCCACTTTGTCTCTGGTGAACTCTCTCGCCGCCCCATGCCTCTGGACTGTATCCCAGCTTATATGAATAAATAAATCAATCTTAAAAAAAAAAAAAGAGTCAAGTAAATCACCACAAATATCTGCAGGCTACAGCGTCAATATTTGGGGTGCGAAAGTTAATATATAATCAAAGACACCCAAAATAGTGCACACATAATTATTACTTTATAAGTTGCAGTATATGTATACATACTAGACTGTACTATAATAATCTAGTTTTATCAAGGTAGTTGTAGTTTACAACTTTAAGTTGCAGAAAACTCTGAGCTCTATCAACAACCTGTTATGAAACAGAAAATAAGGAGCAAACCAAGAGGAACCAGCAAATATACGGTGATTATTATGCTGAGTCTTAAAAAGGAAAAAAGATTTAAATCATTTCCTGGAGAAGTGCCAGGCACGAGACTAAATGGAAACACATCCTTAGTTAAGCAGAGAGGACAGTATACAGTAGCATACTCCCCAAATGAGAAGCATGCAGAGCCAAGAAGTGCCAGAAATCACCAAGAGGCAAGAATATACCCCAGAGACCATGAAAGGGCTTTGCAGAAGGGAAAACCCACCAGAGTAGAGGTGTGGAAGCAAGGCTGCCCGTGGGGTACACAAAGTTATCACTAAAGTTACATGGTTGGGACAGGTGCGTGAAGATCAGTTGGGAGAAAGGTCTTTCCAACCATTTTCACCCCCACCCCACCTCAGGCAACAGAAAAGAAACAGGCCCCTCCCCCCCCACAAACAGCTTTCTTTTGAAGAGTAGGTGCTTTCACACTCAGGTACTGAGACTCCAGAGAAGCAGTACTGCAGAAAGAAAATCTAAATTGGAATCATTTTTAAAATACAACTAAGCCCCAAATACTCAAATATTACATGGGACCTACTCATGCTAAAAAACAAAACAAAACAAAAAACACTTGTTTTTTTTAATCTGCCAAATCTGGTTACTATGCAAGAGAGGGCATCTCAGACTTTAAGGTTTCTGGCAATAAGAAAACATAACTGCCAATTTTTCATAAAGCATTCATTCGCTGCCAAGTGTTCAACAATCTGCATAAAGGACAAGTCTTGAGAAATCTAGAACTAATTTGACAAGGAAAGTTAACAGATTCTATAAAAATACAAAGGCGTGTGACTTATTCTACCTTTGTTCTCTCACAAACCAGGTTTTTGGATTCAAGAACTGCTTAGGTTAACTGCCTATCAAGCCCCCAGAAAACTGGAGAAATTTCTAGAAAATTTAAGCACTCCCTATGGCTTCTTAGAGCTCGTGTGTTTATTCAATTCGAGATTTTATTTGAAAATTTTCCATTAGAACTACGTTACACAGAATGACCAAGCAGATAAAAACAGCAAAGGTAGAAGATCAGAACTTACAATCTGACCCTCAGCTCTTTACTTGGAATTTTCCATAATACCACCATTAAAAAGAAATTTTCATTCTCATTCAGAAGCAATCCATTAGCATTCTTCCTGGACTTGGTATGTGTCAACAGAACTTCCACAGCCTTTTTAATCTGCAGAGTAGAGATACACAAGTCAGTCAAATCTCAACCTAATTTCGCATTTGCCTCCTTCCGGCACCCTTTTTCTTTTGCCCGTTCAAGTTTTTAATTGGCAACCTCCACCACCCTATCAGAATCCTGCAATTTGTGATCCGAGGCCTCAGAAGCTGCCCTAAGTATCCCTCCTCGTCCACCGAAAACCGTCTCTACAGATCACTCTGGTCTCGACGGTAACGCGCGGGGCTCGCACTCGAAAACCGTAATCCCAGGAAAAGCGCACTACACAAGGCAGGTAACTAGGTTTACTAAGCCGGGCCCCGAGCGGGAGGGCGGCCCGTGTATTACCACTGACCCATCCGGGAGATGGGACCCATCCGGGCGGCAGAGCCCACTTTAAGTTAAAGGGGACAGGCGCTTGCAAAACTAAAGGGACTTCGCCATCAAAAGGTGGAGCTCAGCCCAGTACCCCAAGTTAGAGCTGCAATCCGTTACAAGAGTCAGGCGGCAGGACTGGGGGGAGCGGGCGCCTGTGTAAACCAGCGGGCAGCCCGGGGTCACCCCGCACAGAGACCCTCCCAAAACCCGGGGCGACCACCGAGGCGCAGAGCCCACAGCCGCGTCCGGGCTGCGCACCCTGCGCCGCGCGCCTCACTAGGCCGCGGCCACCCCGCTGCGAAGCCCCGGGGGCCACTCACCTGCTCTTCGTCCAGCTGCACCAGTGCCGTCGGGGTCTCTGGAGTCGACGCTGAGGTTGCGGTTGAGGCGGCGGGAGCGGTCGAAGCCGGGGCCTCCATTTCGCCCTCACCTCGTGCAGATGCGCGTGCAGAGAGCCGCAGCTGGATCCCGGTGCGCACGCGCGAGCCGTGGCCGGAAGTCGGGGCGGCACTTACGTCACTTCCTGGAAGGCGTGGTCGGGCGTCTGGGCGTTGCGCGGTAGCGATTTGGCGCGCGGGAACAAACTGTGCCCCAGACGGGGGATGCCCGATTCCCATCTCTGAGGCGACGCCTCGCCCTCCCTCGGGCTCCCCGTTTCTGTGAGACGCGGGGAGTGGCCCGGCGACCCCTCTCCCTCGGGAGGAATGGAGCAAGCGCCTGGAGGCGGGAGAGGAGTCCCGTCCTCCGCCCGGTGGGGTCACCCGGGCTCGGCGCCCCTGCTTTGGGCCGGCCGCCTGGGGCGAGCGAGAGTCCGGGGCCCGCCACCCACCTGCCAGGTGGCCGCGGGCGAAACACCGAGCGGCCCGGCCGCCGTGCCCGTGAGTCCCTGGGTGGTGGCAGCCGTGAATTCTAACGCCGGGAAACAGCCGGCGCTGGTTCGGCGGCGGGGGTGCCCGAACCCCGAGCCGGAGTCGATCTCAGGCAGGCGAAGGTGAGAGCGCGGGCGGGGGGGGGGGGCCGGCGGACAGCGGCCCGCCCCCCACATCCCTGGAGGTGACGCCGCTTAACTGCTCCCCCGGAGCCTTCCAGACGAGTCCAGTTACACTTTCTTCTCTCTTCACAGGTTTGGGTTTCAGTTTCGTCCGTTTTTCCCCTTTGGACACATCTAGTAGCCTGGCGACCCCGGGGTTGCAGCCTCTTAACGTCTCGGAGGCTGCTCCAGGGCCTCAGCCTTCCCACGAGGGCCCTGCACCCTGGAGACCGACGGCCGGAAATGTAGCTCTTTGATGGACATTCCAGAAGCTTCTAGTCTTTTTGGTAAGTAGCTATAAAAGTTTTTGAGATGGAAGATCGGGGAAAGGAAGCTTTGCCTGTCTGTTGTTTTCTAAGGCGCTCCTTTCATGTCGCCAGGGCTGGGCAGCAAGGGCGAGCTCGGTTGCTGGTTTCCAGTGGTGAGTGACTTCGTCCTTCTCAGCTCGGAGCAAAGCGTTTCTTAGGGCTTTGGCTCCTGCTTCCACTTGTCCATTCTGGAATCTAGTGTCAGATGGAATTCGTTCCAGCACAATGTTATAAATTACTGCACTGGGCTGCTGGTGTCACTGTTTTCTAGTTCACTGTTTTCTAGTATTCTGAAAAGAGGTTTGGGTCTGTCAGCGCTTCTGACTCTTGCATTCAGGGCCAAGGAGACAACATGAATTCAGGTGAGACAGCAGCAGGTGCCTGGAAGCAGAAAGTCTCTGGAGTATGGATGGGAGGGAGAAGTGGGAGCGGAGGCTGGGCCGATAGGTTAACGCATCTGTTCACTATCAAGTCGAGGATTTGTATTTTGGAGAAATCATACAGATAGGTTTTAAACTGGTGGTGGGGAAGAGGAGGTAGTGATGAACTGTGCTGTAGGAAAGTTTATCTGGCCATTTTAAAGATGAGTCATATGCTAAATTCTGATACTAGTGGTGGAGCTTCATTTCCTTCCCCCTGAGTATGGGCTGGACTTAGCCACTTGCTTCTTTGAACAGCAGAAGTGACAGGCTAGCATGCCTAAGGTTGGGTTATAAAAAGACTAGTAGTTTCCACCTCAGGTGTTCCCTCCCTCCCTCCCTCCCTCTTACTCAGGCAGTGCCAGGCACTATCAGGTGAGCGTGAAGGTCCATCCTTCCTCAGGAGAACCCTGAAATGACTGCAGACCCACAAGAGCTGAGCAAGAATCATCTAGCTGTACCGCTCCCAGATTCCTGCCCCAGATTCATTCCTCACAAAAACTGTGAGGTAATGTTTTTTATTTTAAGCCACTAAATTTGGGGTGATTTGTTATCTAGTGATAGCTAGTAGCAAATTGTAGACCTTCCATCTTCAAATCCATCAATTGTGTTCACTTAGAATTCCTGTAAGAACCTCATACCTAACAAGTCCCACCATAAATTCATATTTCCCTCACACAAGCTTCTCCTATGTTTTCTGTCTGTCATTGGCATCTGCCAACTGCCTGTTGCCCAAGCCAGAATTGGGAATCATCCTTAACTCTTTCTCCTCATCCCCAAGTCTATTGAGTGGTAAAGTCTTATTTGTTCCTTTTAAGTATCTCTTGGACTTACTTCTTTTTTTATCCCCTCACTTCTTTTTTTATCCCCTCCACCTTGTAGTGCAGGTCATCATATTTTCCTGAGACCACTTCAGCAACCTCCTCACTTGTCTCTCTACTTCCATTTTACCTTGTAGTCCATTCTCTGCCCTTCAGTTGGAGTAATCTTTGTAAAGTGCAGGTCTGATATCAAACCTGATCATGCTTAACCACCTTCATTGGGTTATCATCATCATTAGGGTGAGGTCCGGATTCTAAGATTTGTGTCCTCTGTATCCAAGTTTACATCTGCTGTCTGGTGTCCTAGCTCATTTATCATTTGTCCTTGAAAAAAATGTCTTGGTAAATTATTTGGTCATCATCCTTAATAGGTTAGACACTTTGCATCTGCTCCCTTCTGGTCACACCTCCTTAACTTCACAGCTGCCACTCACCCGTCTTTAGATTAGATCTTGGTTTTAGCTCTGCATTTTCCACTTGTCTTCATACTTCTAGTTTGCTGTATCTTCATCCTGAAACACCACACCCTCATAGTTGCTCTACCATAATTCACTTTCCCTCTTTGAGCATAAGCTCTGAGAGGAGAGGGGAGAGCCATTTAATGGTAGAATGAATACAAATGGTATCTTCACTTTTGTATAGCACCCCTATATAATGTAATTAGTATTTCTTTGAAGAATGGATAATTAGAATGTCCTGAGATAGTGCTTAGGTTGACAAGCATAGGAAATTATGATTTTTTTAGGTATTGGGGCTTGTTATTAGTGTGTTAACAATGAGGACAAAGTATAAGACTTGACCAAAAATTGGGTATATAAGGAGGGAAATTCAGATCACCCCCACATTCTGTTAACAGGGCAAATGGTTGGTGGTGTCGCTATAACTTGGGAAAGGCAGGAGGAGCAACAGATTTGGAAGGAAAATATGAGATTTTTTTTAACTTTAAATTTGAAGTTCCAGTGGTACATCTAAGTAGAACATGGAAAAGATTTCTGAAGTAAAGAGTGAAACTTGGAAGCCATGGAGGTGATGGTTAAAGCTGTGGAAATATATGACTTTCCAAAAAGTAGTACCAAGGGAGACTAAGACTATGGAGAAACCCTCAAATAGGGAACATTTTTTTCTTTTAGGTTGGGGGATGTAGTACAAAGTCACTACAGATCTACAGCATCTAAAGTATTGATGCTTTTTTTAAGATACATAAAGACCTTGTTTCTCGGAAACTGATTCCATAAGCCATGAGGTGTAAGATTTTCTGCTGTCATTCTTCTTTCCACTGCAGTATAGTGCCTATGTGGTTTGATGCCCAAGCACATTTTTAAGTTGTTTTTTTCAACAGACAGACCATTTGAAGAGCAGGGAAAAGTGTAGAAATGTGTCAACTGAAGAGTAGAAAAGTGTGGTCTATTATCAGAAAATGTCATCAGCCATTTATTTAGAACTTTTATAGAGTAAACCTGTTTTGAGAGCAAGCTTTCCTCACAAATAATAAGCTAAGACTTGTTTCATGCCAAATACCCAGAGACTGGTTAGCTTGATTTAAGTTAAGACTGATTATCTTCAGTTAGAAGGAAGTCCAACTCATGGAATAAGAGACAAGTATGCAGGAATGTTTTGCTGCCATTTCTTTAACCACCATGTGTACTGCCTGTTTGTCAGTTTCTTCTTATTCTCACACAGAAAAGAAAGGCAAATGCTATTTGGTCTCTTGAGCATTATTAGAAATACTACATAGAGATGCTTTGTGCTGATAGAATCACTGCTTTTCCACAATGCTGTTCATATAAAGCCACATACTGTGATAGCTGTGAAAGCTATTTATTATTAAGCATCCCTAACTTACTGTAGGGGTTGTGTTATAGAGGGTACAAAGGTCTTGCATACCATGTGCAAGCACAACACACATTTATAAATCCCTTATACAATAACAGTTATTGATTCAACCCAACCCACCAGATCTGCTGTTAGGTGGTCCTAATACTTGATACAAAAACAGGACTGTAGGGCCTCCCTGGTGGCGCAACGGGTTAAGCGCAGCACTGTGAAGCTATCCAGAGCCACTGCAGCATGAGTTTGATACCAGGCCAGGGAGATTCCCACATGGCGCAGCACCTTCTCCTGTCTCGCCCGCTGCTCCCCTCAGCAGTCTATTTCAGTAGATCCACGTGTTCTGCTCCCCACTCTGTCTCTGGTGAATCGTCTCACCACCCCCCCCCACGCCTCTAGCCTACACCCCAGCTTGTATGTATAAATAAAGAAATCTTTAAAAAAGTGTATATTAATACTTAAAAAAAAAGGACTGTACAACACCGAATGGGCTATAAATAAACAGACCAATCCTTCAAAAGGGAAGATGACAATATTTATTGTTATTACAAAAGCAAATTTTTTAACTTTAGTCATTTGAATAATTGCAGGAGCAGACTAAGGGCTTAATCCTCACACAGCCACCAAGTCAGGCACAGTAGGTAGCTACAAATCATAAGAAAAAGGCTTCTTTACCTTGGGTTCCCATAATTCCTATTGAAAGCATTCTGCCATGCTTTGGAATTAGGTTCAAAAAAAAAAAATCTAGTCAATTCCCTTTGTGTGTGTGTTTTTTTTTTTTAATGAGAGCTAGGTATTAACCTGCTGTTTAGCAAAAACTAGTCACTAAATCCTGGCTTGAGAGATCCACATTTCCTTTAGAAC
Source organism: Scalopus aquaticus (assembly GCA_004024925.1). Taxonomy (NCBI): domain Eukaryota; kingdom Metazoa; phylum Chordata; class Mammalia; order Eulipotyphla; family Talpidae; genus Scalopus; species Scalopus aquaticus. The sequence continues at coordinate 41,506 of PVIJ01007311.1, read as the reverse complement.
CAACAGAAGAAACTAACTGGTATCAATTTCTGAGAGCTCAATGTGAGTCCTTAAAATGCAGACCTTCCAGGCTCACACCTGTTTCACCTAATGCATGTGGATGATCACCTGAGCACAGGAGCGCTGGCTCCAGCACAAACTTCCTGGGCAGCAGGAAAGGAGGTAGCAGGGACTTGGGCTGACATCTGAAGCACTAGAATAATGTGCCTGGCAGAGGAGAACCTCAGGAAGCACAAAATGTCATTCCACCTTTGCTGTCCACAAACCTGAGGTTTCCACATTAAGTTTTGAAGGGCACAGTTGGCACGTATGACAAGGCAGAAAAGACAATTACCATCCCAAAGGCTGCCTAAGAAATTCTACTTTTCTGCCCAATCAGACATGGTGCCTATCTGCTTTTCCCTTATATTGGAGAACTTTTTAATCTCCATCCCCACATCTCCAGGTCCTTACAACATTCTTTAGTAAACAATTTGGCTAGCATATTACTGTTTCAAGGAAGCAGAGGATTAGAGGTATGTGAAGTGTACTTATTGAAGGGAAGACGCAGTATGTTCTAAGGTACTGAAAATCAAGACTATTCTAGAGCCAAAACCATCACAAGCTGAACCACATCTACCAAGTATAAATTCTGGCAGTAAATTGGTTCAGTTGGAGTCCACTCAACTACTACAGGAAAATAAACACATCTATTCCATGTGAATATGGAATGAAATCTAATCTAACCAGCTAACTGCTAAATTTAATGTCTTTTCAAGTTGTACATATGTAATTACATTTATTCAGTTGTTGCCATGGCAAGATCTCTAAAGAAACAAGATCATGAATGTATTAGATGGCATCTGCTAGAATCACTGAAAAAATTAGCTGGAAGACATAAAAGCCGTATTATTTAGAGACAGAAAATTGTCCCCAAATCCTGTTGATTGCTATCTACCTTACAAATGTCTGTGAGAGGATTAATGGCACAGTTTATTCTGATAAGGTATGCCAACACTGAATATAACATTTAATCATTCTATAATCAAAGCTATAGAGCTGTGATTTTCACAAAGGGTTTCAAGGTTGAAGGTAGCCAGATGTTAAGAGCTATTATAAAAACTTGATCTGTTCCTTGACTACCTTAATTCTCTACCCAAAGCAATGAAGCTGTCATCCATGAAGCAGCAGTCCTTGAGGAAGTCCATGCCAATGAGGGAAGGCTCTAGAGTGCTGTCATGTGGAATAGTCATCAAAGGACATGGAGGAATTAGTCATAACTAGTGTTCCTGAAGATTGCCAGGGAGTTTGGTTGATTTTTTTCAAGTTCATCATGGGAGCAGTTTTGCCCATAGGTTCACCTTTTCCTTGGGTTGCAAAACTGCATCTTGTTGAAAGACCCAAAATATCTGCAACTTCAGCCGAGAGGATGCCAGTAATTGTTCAGTTGCATCACATTCAAAGTCCATCCCACATTGTAAAAGCAGTTCTTATAGTTTATGTGAACAGATAATTATGAATTTCCTTTTGTTACAGTGAACTTATACAAAGCTTTTACATTAAATTATTACATATTTTGAGACTTAATTCAAAACAAAGACATACACATAGGGTTGCTTCATCAAGAACACTTCACTATTTGTCACTTCATTCCATGGCAGCACAGCTTACACCCAACTCTTTTGGCTTGATTTTACAGATTTTCACTGGATAAGTTTGTTTTGCAAATTAAAAACAGGAAATATCCCCTCACCCGCACTAAAACATAAGGGCTTAAGCCGGCAGTTATTTCACTACGTTTAAATTTAGTTCATTAATTTAAAAAAACAGCATGAAAATTATATAAAGAATATTAAAGTGAAAAGATACAAAGTAAATTCTGATCCTAACATCTGTGCTAAAAGTAGAGGGGAAAAATGTTTTGATATATAATATCCTAAATATGAAGTCAATTACCACATTTTTGCATTGTCCACTATATAAATACACTTGCCCTTGAAGACGACAAAATAACAAACAGCATAGCAATCTACTGCTCTCTCAAGGTCCAACATCTCTTAAACACTGCCAATTCAGTTCAGGTATATTATTTCCTTGTCCAAATAACTAGCCAGCCAGTACATCTAACTCAGAGTTTAAAAATGCATCCACTTTGAGTGAGAATATATCCCATAGAACTTCAAAGTCCAAAACATAGTGTTGGTTAATTTAACAATGAGACTTCTTTTAAATAATCTATTTCCACAGAGGTGCGAGCAGCCAGTGAAATTTTAATTTTACAATTACAGTTGTGTGTTACCTTTTTTTCCCTAATGAAGTAGGCCCGCCACAATTGATATCTGTGTCATTTTGGATTAAGAGTCTTGGCAACGTGCACATAGTATTCTCAAAGTGTAATGTTTTAATAGCAAACGTAGCTGATTTTTAAAATATGTTCAATTTGAAAATGGAAATCTTTGGAAATGATTTCAAGACTTTTGAGCTCTTAAAGATTCATTAAAATCCAGGCAATTGCTAGTGTTTTTATTATTAACTTAGAAGCACAAAAAATTATTAAGTACTGATTAGAGCTCCTCTATTTTCCAGAAAAATAAAAGCCCAGAGGTTTACAGACATCATAAAATTTATTTAAGTTGCATGCAATTTAGTCATCATGAGCATAGTCATAGGAAGCTACAGGACAGTAACTTTGCTCTGTCCATAAGATGTGGCCTCATTTGTGAAACAAATGGGAATTCTATACTAAGAAAATAGGACTATGGTTTTTGTTTTGTGACTGGAAAAAGTCTGACTAGGCTTTTCTTTTCTGAGGAGGAAGATTATAGAGAAAGGAAGTGTCATTATACATTTACAAAATATCTTATTTAGAGATGAACCACAATCGAAAAGAACCCCAGTCTTGGATAAATGGCAACACTCAACAAAGGTGCTTTCTATTATAAAAGCAGAAATTGTGTCTCTTTCAGTTCCCATTTATTCTCATCTCATTAAAATTTCAGAGTCATGATAGTTGTAGCAGAAAGTCATCTTTCAATCTAAAAACCACCACAATGCTTTGCAGTTCAGCCAAATCAGAGGTCAGCAAATTTCAACTTTACACTTAATAAAACAGTCAATTTCAAATAATTAAAACATACTGTGCTTGATTCTACTTATCACTGTTAAACTTTAGTCTGTGCAAATTCTGATGTTTCTAAATATGTTCATTTAGTTGCTGGATGAGCTTTAGCTTAACCAGCAATGGTCACCCAACCTTTAAAATCACTGATACAAATAGTAAACTGAGTAATTTGTAGAACTGGCACTTGCAATTGATATGCTTTTTATACTAGATGCATGCAGCTCTTATAAATACTAAAGGAGGCATTTTTGCAGGTCTCAACATGCTTTCTTTGTTGTAAATTCCACTAATTTAGCAAGGTAATGGAATTTTTGGTAGGGGTACAATTTCATTGTCTTATAAGACATTCTGCTGTCCTTTTATTTCAAAACAACTGTATTTAAGAATCATGTTAAAATATAAATTGGCATAAAATAACTGATAGACCTAATAGCAGTGTCACAGCTGCATCAAGGTATTTAATTGTATGTATGCATTAACCATCAAAAGAACCATCAAAACTACTTTCCTTTAATACAAACTTGAACATTGTTTGTTGTTTGTAAATGCCTCATTTAAAGTAGTGGGTAGGGAAAGAGTTTAGAAAAATCCAAGTAATAAAATGTATTCAATTACTTGGTAAAGTTAAAAAGCTAATGCAACAATGTTACATCCAGATAAAAAACATTATTCAAAAGCAATTCAAATACCGAAAAGGGTTTCAAATTGAATATTTTATTAACATGGTAGTTGTCTTTGAAACATGTGCACACACACTCGCACACTCAGAATGATCTGCCTGGGGGAAGAGGGGAGTAAGTATGCCTAAGGGGAAAATGAAAAATAAAATTTCTGTAGGTTTTCATTATTGTAGGCAATTATGTCCACATCACTTATAAAGCTATTGCCAAATCTGTCCAAGGAAGCGGGGTGTGAGGGTGGAGGGCAGAAAAAAAATCTGGGGAAAAATTCAACAGTGGCATAGCAGAGCTCTCAATATGAGAAAGCTGACATAATGTGGACTTTTTGCTGTGAATTTTCTTTGCAAAATATGGGGAGAGGTTTTGTCAATGGGCAGAAAATAAGAGAAGGCGGTGTGAAGTAGGCTTCTGCAGTCAATTTTCCTCACAGTATTGTGCAGGGTCATCAAGAAAATCTTAGTCTTTCTCTGGAACCAGTTTCAGAACTTTTCCAATTGCAATGGTCTTACCTAGAAATGAAATTTTTTAAAAAACCTTTTCAGTAGTTAACAGCAAGGCTATGTAAGGTATTAAAGCTTACTTTTTAAATAATAAATCTTTTATAATGCAAATAATGAATTAACTGGCTCTACCACCGAAGGCATGGTTTCTGATTAGGTAGGTCTTTTTAGGGGGGAACTAAGAAGACGATGCTTTCATAATTCAGAAACCTATACTTTTAAGTAAAATGTGGAATTATCCATTACTCGATGGAATACTATTTGGCAATAAAAGAATTAATTGCAATCCATGCTACAACATGGTTGAACCTCAAAAACATGCTAAGTGAAATAAAACAGACACTACAGGACACAAATTCTATTGATTTTACTTATATGGCATGTCCAAAAAGGCAAATAAGTAGACATTTGTGGTTGCCTTAGACTGGAGGTAGAAACAGGGGCTGGGGCCTCCCTGGTGGCGCAAGGGGTTAAGTCCCAGCCTATGAAGCTATCAGCAGCCACTGCAGCACAAGTTCAATCCCCGGCCAGGGAGATTCCCACATGGCACAGCAGACCTCCTGCCTCGCCCACTGCTCCCTTCAGCAGTGTAATTCAATAGATCTGCCTGTTCTGCTCCCCATTCTGTCTCTGGTGAATCCTCTCACCACCACCCCCCTCCCCGTACCTCTGGCCTGCACTGCAGCTCTTGTATGCATAAATAAATAAATCTTTAAAAAAAAAAAAAAAAGAAAAACGGGCTGGCTGTACCCAGATGTAACGGTTTCTGTTTAGATGCTCTAATGTTCTAAAATTAAAATGTGATGACCATACAACTTTGTAAACATATTAAAATTCATTAAATCATCTACTTTAAATGAATCAATTTCATGCTATGTAAATCATCTAAATAGAACTGGTAAAAGGGGCTCCCAATCCTATTAGAACATACAAAACCCAGCAGGACCCTTGAAACTCCTAAAAGCCAAGCTCCTCTTTAGCAAGAAATAATTCTGGGGTTAAGGATTCCAGCTACATTAGTTTCTTTACTTCTGTCTACCTTATTTTACCAGCTAAAATGGTAACATTCTCTACTAACATTAGTAGAAAAAATCCAAGTTTCACTATCACCAAGAAAAATTTTAAGGTAAGGGCAGATACTGTATTCGTTATATTCCCAGTGCTTACCTAGCACAGTTCCTGACATTCAGTAGATATAATCTTTTTTTTTTTGCTGAATTATTTTGTTGAATAGAATTGGAACATGTGAAGGATTTCAACTGAACTGTAAAATTTTATGTAAGTTTTCCATTCTTAAAATATAACTATCCACAGAGAAATATTTAATGAATGCAATTTTGTTTTCATGATAATGGGAGACTACAAGGCTATAAGACAGAAATATTACAAATGTACTGATTCGCCAAGATGTAGGCGAAAGAACACGAGTATTAAACACCTGAAAAACTTAGGTGTTTTAAAAGACTATCAATCTAGGTACCCCATTGTTCCTCCAACCCCATCAAATGTAAGTGTGGCCAATGTTTATTTGATTTTAAAACATTTTCTTTTGACTAGAAAAATAACCCAGTAGGAGACTTGCTTAGCAGAAACTTGCTCTATAGGATTAAGCCCTTCAAGATAGGCCTTAAACACAAATATTATAAAGGATTTCATTGAGACATCTTATTTAGTAAATAAATGGTTCTCAAAACCCCCAACTTAGAAAATACAAAAATTCATCATACTCTTACTATTTAATCTAGAACATTAATGCTGAAACGCCTGGTCAGTCCTGTCTGCTGTTCAGTTCAACTCATAAAACATTTATTATATGAATATTATGGAACATATATCCAAATTTTCTATCAGCTTGTAATGTGCACTGTACACCAATGATGAAGATTACCAAAGCTAAGCACTGGGCGCACTGGTAAAGATGGGTTTAAAGCTTACCCTCATCCCTTAAAGTAAATCGACCCATCTGAGGGAAGTCTTTAAAGGTCTCAAGGCAGATGGTTCCTGCTGTCCTTAAGCGTGCAATGCATACTTGATCTTGTTTCACAAAACGGGGCCGAGTCTTACTTTTTTCTCCTGATTTTTTGTCTACCAAGCAGATTAAGGCCTGTCCAAGAAGAAAGGAGTTGAAGATCAGAAAAATGTCAAATGAAAGAATCTTTAAGACCAGAAATGTAAGTAACAGTGTATCACTATTGCTGATCAGATATTATCAAGATAAAATAGTCCCCAAACAAGCAAAAAACCCAATTATCTGAAAACTCACTGTTATTTCGACTTCCTCAATACAGGTATGAATATGCAGCACCGCGTTGTAACCCGGGCAGATGATGGATTTGTGCTCTATAATCACAATCTGTCAAACAAAATTCACATCTTTATCACTGGGGTACAAAAGAATCAAATGTTCTTACGTGCCAAATAGTATCATAAGAATATGTAACTCACCCTCTCAGTGCACCTACTTACTTTTGTGTTAGAAGTGATAGGTCAAGTTACCTGACCTCTAAGCATCTAAATTGTGATTTCCTTACCCTACCGATTTCCTTGCCAGCATTCAGTCACACTTTAAAAACACTTTCTCTGGGAAGCCTTTCCTGTTTACTCCAAGGAGTTACATTTCTCATCTGCTTATATTGCTACTGTTTATTTTTTATAAACTTATGACAGTTTTATCCATTTTTCAATTGCCAAAGTTCAGTAAGTAAAGAACCATGTATCTAACATCAAATTCTAACTTGATCAGTCAGTGGCAATCCCTTGTAAAAAAAACTCAAAAATTCTGTGGCCTACACCAATTATTACTGTTTTTAAAAAAGATTTATTTATTTATGCATACAAGACCTGGGGTGTAGGCCAGAGGTGTGGGGTTGGTGGTGGTGAGAAGACTCACCAGGGACAGAGTGGGGAGCAGAACAGGCAGATCTACTGAAATACATTGCTGAGGGGAGCAACAGGAGAGGTCTGCTTGCACCATGTGCATTAGCTTCCTGGCTGGGCATCAAACTCATGCTGCAGTGGCTGCCTATAGCTTCATAGTGCTGAGAATTAACCCCTTGCGCCACCAGGGAGGCCCCAGCCTATACCAATTATTTACTGTCATTGTGGAGAGATCAGATTGCTCTTAACATGGAAAAAAGTGTGTGTTTCCTGTCTGGAAATGAATCTGCTCTAAATAAACAAGCGAACCATGATTTTCAAGGCAGCTGTGCGCTACCTACAATGAAAGACACTGAAATGGTATATGTACACATGTATTTATATGTATGTGTATATGTGTACTTACAAATGCATGTATATACAGATCAACAAGAAATCAAAAATTAAAAGGAACTTCTAAAAGAACACTACCTACCCAGTAAGAACTTAACTACCTTGAAGACCTGTGTGTGCACTATAAAAGTGTTTATTCTATTTCAATTTCCTTTCGATATATAACTGCATGTTACCAATAATCACAACGAAGAACATTTAAATTCTGAATTTTCCAGAAAAGACTACTAAGACAACTACTGGTTTACCTGTGCATCAAATGTGCGTCCAGAATGACAAAGATTATTAGGATCACAGAGTATGAATCCTGGAAGAATCTCCTCTTCTTCAATTCCTTTCAGTCTGATTTTGAGATTTTCACCTGGAGCTACAGAATCAGTTTCTACATCATCAGAAAGGATTCCAAGGACTTCCACATTGTGCTTAAAAAGAAACCAGAATTGGAGGTTTACTGACACTGCATTACAAATCCTAATATGACTGCGACTGTTCACTGAAGACTTGGCAAGTCACATTTTTCTGTGGTTACTGACTAGCCAAAACACATACTTGAACATTAAGCTTTATCACATTTGTATGGTATGAACTTAATGGAACTCATATCTGAGAAGTGTTAGTTAAACTTGGTCATCTTTTAACTACTACTTCCTAATAAATACAACACAGTATAAAATGCAATCTTTTTACTTTTTTGAATTAAAAGCATTAAACTTTTGGATTTTATCTTATGGATATAACTTTATTATTATGGAACTCCAAGACTTAATAGACTTAATTCTCATTACTGAGCAAACCCCAAATACCTAAAGAGTGTACTTCTCTAAAATTATTTGACTAATTAAAGAGCATACTGACTATAGTAGGTACAGGGTTTCCTTTTGATCATGAAAATATTCTGGAACTAGATAGTGGTGATGGTTGCACAATACTGTGACTGTACAGTGTATTTTATATGTATTTCACACAATTTTGTATTAAGTGTACTGATGGGGAAAACTGTTTAAAACTATACCCCCAAGTTTTCCCTTATTCCATTCCTGCCCCTGGGGATAATTCAGAAAATTAAAATATTTACCAGAAAACAAAATAATCTTCAAGTAGATAAAAGGTAGAGTCTAGCATCTATTCTATACTAGAATTCTACAAATTGTCTCTTGCTTACTTCTAGTTGTTTACTGCCCCTGCTCCTCATACCTGGCTCTTTCCAAAAGGCAGCTTATGCCTTAATGACGCCTATCTGTTGAAACTCATGCCAAGAACTGAAACCAAGCCATATTTGTTAAATTCTTTATGGCAATGGGACAAGGGGATAGAAACTGACATTCTACCATATACAAACCAGACAAGTATTGTTTACTACCTTTTGTCCTAATTTTCCAGCGTAACCATCCCTTCTCCTGGTTCAACACAGTAGATGTAGTCTAAAGATCCAGTCATCAAAAATTTAGATTGAGACCAACAGGCTCTGTTTGTTTATTAAAGGTATTCAAGTTCACAACTAACTCTTCCCATCCAAGAAGTACCTGGAGTGCACCGAGGCTACATTTAAGGCATTTGGTAGGGAGGAGTGGGTAGCACTTGTGAACGATACCTGCAGCTGTCTTCACAGTGTCCATCTTTTTTTTTTTTTTTTTAAAGATTTATTTTTATCTATGCATGTAAGAGCTGGGGGATAGGCCCAGAGGTGGAGGGGGGGGAGGGTTTACCGGAGACAGAGTAGGGAGCAAAACAGGCAGGTCTATTGAAATACACTGTTGAGGGGCGCAGCGGGTGACACGAGAGGTCTGCTGCACCATGTCCCTGGCCGGGGATCCAATTTGTGCTGCATTGGCTGCCGACAGCTTGAGAGCACTTGGCCGCTATCCCCTGTGCCCCCAGGGGGGCCCCGCGTAGTGCCCACCTTGCCTGACATTACCCTGGCACAGTTCAAATAGTCCTGGACCCAAGTCTGGGATCTGTGTGACACACAAGTTACAATCTTAAGTGTCCGTGTTCCTAGTGATATATGACCTTAGTTTTACACTCATGTACTAGATAGATCCTGAGTATCTTAACCTCTCAGAAATGGGCCACAAAAACAGTATGAAAAGCCACCTTGCATGAAATATATGCAGGTTCAGTTATCTCCACTTCCTTATTTCTATATGCAAACTCAAAACCATTGATTTTGTAAATAATCAGAACAACAGACATCACACACTGATGGTTTCTGATCCTCCTATATGGCTTCTTTTGCTTCACCTTTCTGCTGCAGCCCAGCAGGAGGTAGAGGAGTGAATCAGAGGCTGCCAAGGACTCTTAAGAGTTTACAAGCCGGGCCTCCCCAGTGGCACAGAGGTTAAGCGCTGCGCTGTGGAGCTGTCGGCAGCAGCGACGCGAGTTCGACGCCAGGCCGGGGAGAATCCCACATGGTGCAGCAGACCTCTCCTGCCTTGCCCGCTGCTCCTCTCAGCAGTGTGTTTCTGATCTGCCTGTTCTGCTCCCCGCTCTGTCTCTGGTGAACCCTCTTGCCGCCCCACGCCTCTGGCCTGTACCCCAACTTGTATGTATAAATAAAATAAATAAATCTTTAAAAAAAAAAGTTTACAAACCGCCAACCTAGTCAAGTTTACATATTAATTAATCTGCACTATAGAACAATTTCAAGCATCAAAGTAAATTGGCAATTTGTAATTCTGCTCATTAAAAAAAACTTTAGAATATTGTGGCCAAATGTAGAACATAAAAATTTTCACCTTAACCCTTTTTAAATGTCAGTTTGATAGTATCAAATACTGTAGTGCAAGCCATGTTCAAAATTCCAAATTCTTCATCTCACAAACCACTAAACCCCCCGGGTCTCCCTCCACCAACCCTGGGGACCATTCATTGTCTCCATGAGTTTCACTAGACTACACTAGGTACCACTTATGGCATCTGTCCTTCTGGGGCTGTTTATCTCTGTATAATCCCTTCAAGGTTTAGCAGGTATTCATCAGCTCACCTGCAGGACAGCCAGGGTGTTCCCACGTTTTGGCTGCTGTGAGTAATGCAGCTGTGACGTGAGTATACAAGTATCTCTTAAAGGCTCTGTTTTCAACTCTTTGAAGTATATGCCCAACCCACAAGTAGAACTGCTGGATCATGTAGTCATTCTGTTTTATAATTTTTTCAGGCTGTCTTTATCTTTTCTATAACAGTTGTACAATTTTGCATTCTTGCCATCAGCACAACCAATTTTGCCATCTCCCCACTAACTTATTGCTATTATCTGGTTTTTGCTAGTAATCATCCTTATGGGTTTGATGTGTTATCTCACTGGTTTTGATTTGCATTTTCCTAACTTTTATTTTTTTTTTTAAGATTTATTTATTTATACATACAAGCTGGGGTTACAGGCCAGAGGCGTGGGGTGGCGAGAGGGTTCACCAGAGACAGAGCGGGGAGCAGAACAGGCAGATCAGAAATACACTGCTGAGGGGAGCAGCGGCGAGGCAGGAGAGGTCTGCGCACCGTGTGGGAATCTCCCCGGCTGGGCGTCAAACGCGCTCAACCGCTGCGCCACCAGGGAGGCCCCCTAATTGTCTTTTCTGTCTTTTAATGCTCAACATCTTTTCATATGCTTGTGGCCACCTGTACTTCATTTGTATAGGTTTTTGTTGAATTGCAGTTCTTTATACATTTTGGATATTAACACCTTATGAGATTTATGACATGCAGTTATTTTCTCCCATTCCATGGGTGCTAACCCATTTCATCACTTTGTTTAGGGTTTACTTAACTATGGATATGCCACATCTGCGCAGTAAGTGGTGTAATAGTGCAGCTTCACAGAAAACAGCCACTCGGTCTGTAACTGGTAAAGTGTATGTCCCTCGTCTACAGTGACAGCCCAGCATTACGTTTATGTGGGCAGTGAATTGCACCTTTCTTTCTATTACGGTAGAGTACTCATAACAAAATTTACTTTTTAAACTGTTACACTGTACGATTCAGTGGTGTCTAGTACTTCGAGTGCTCAGCCATCATCGCTGTCTTCATCAGGTCCAGACCGTCGGCATCACTCCAAGAGCCCCTGCACCCACTAAGCAGCTACTCTCTGGTCTCCTCCCCCAGCTCTTGCACTAACCAACCCCTGCTCCTTCCATATCTCCATGAGCAACATGCACTTGTGACAGCTCTACAGAAAATATTGAACGGAGGATTCAAACTGACCATTATTTTCATTCAGATGTTACTGACCTAACCACAAAGTATAATTTGTTAGGTACCAATTACACCTAAATGATAATGGGTATCACTGCGGCTGGGTAGGCGTCGTAAAGAACGTCTAGCAAAATATGCTTAAAGGTTCTGATGATTCAGGTCTTTCTTTTTCTAGATAACATCTTTGGAGTTGGGAGAAGCCCTCTTTCAAAAACTGTTCCCTAGTAACATGTCATCTGCCCATATCAGCAGCTGAGCAATCAAAAATAACACAAAATATAATTCATAGAGATTTTGCATACATATTTTTAATGAAACCCTCTTCAATGATGAAAAAATTACACTAAGGTAAGAAGAGTGAAAAAAAGACCTATTTACAGGACCCAACATAACTTCATACAAAAAAAGGAAACCTGAGTTTTCACCCCAGGCTCACTAATTCATCATGTTGACAAACACAAATCAAGTAACCATTCCAGATTTGATTTACTTGCCTGTAAAATAATGGCGTTGAAGCTCTCTAATGCATCTTTTAACTCAAACACAGTACTAATAAGGATCCCTTCCCATTTGTCACCCAACAACTATAGCACCAATTTATTTTTAAACTTTTTTTAAATGATTTATTTATGCACAGACGAACTGGGGTATAGGTCAGAGTTGCAGGAGGTAAGAAGATTCACCAGCAACAGAGTGGGGAGCAGAACAGGCAGGCAGACTGAAATACACTGAGGGGAGCAGCAGGGAGACAGGAGAGGTCTGCTGCGCCATGTGGTTCAGTTCCCTGGCCGGGATAGAACTCAGCCCATAGAGGTGACAGCGCTGAGACTTAGCCCCTAGGCCACCAGGGAGACCTTCTTTTCAAAATTTTGTGCTTGACATTAATAAAATGTAATCCTGGATTTTTTTTAAAGATTTATTTATTTATGCATGCAAGAGCTCGGGTATAGGCCAGAGGTGTGGGGTGGGGTAAGAGGGTTCACCAGAGACAGAGTGGGGAGCAGAACAGGCAGATCGACTGAAATACACTGCTGAGGGGAGCAGCAAGGAGACGGGAGGTCTGCTGCACCATGTGGGTCAGCTCCCTGGCTGGGGATGAACTCCTATCATAGTGCTGAGACTTAACCCCTTGTGCCACCAGTGAGGCCCAATCCTGGATTTTCTAAAAAAAAAGTTTTTTCCCCATGAAAACCCAAGCTCTTGAAAAGTACTGATTCCTTGCTAATATTTTCATGAATAAATAAATAAATAAATAAATAAATAAATAAATAAATAAATAAATGGGAAACACATTACTAATTCTTACCTTGTTTGGCATCATCACAAGCTGCTGGCCTTTACAAATAGATCCTGATTCCAGCTTTCCCAGCACCACAGTGCCCATATCCTGTTGAAGTTTAAAATAAAGAAATCAAGTTTCTCTATTTGTATTACTACTTTACAGCAGTTCAGCAACCCAAAGTGAAATCTTGCAGGGTGTATGCATGAAAGAAAATCATTAGCTCAAGTACAAGAAAGCTTATTAAAGCATTTATCTTAACACGGGATAGGTAAACACTGTTAATGGTTGTGTCATAAGCATATGTACAATTATAAAACGAATATATATGCCTAATACTTAATTACTGAAGCTTTTTATTTTTTTTTATTTTATTTTTTTTTTTTAAAGATTTATTTTTTATTTATACATACAAGCTGGGGTACGGGCCAGAGGCGTGGGGCGGCGAGAGGGTTCACCAGAGTCAGAGCGGGTAGCAGAACAGGCAGATCAGAAATACACTGCTGAGGGGAGCAGCGGGCAAGGCAGGAGAGGTCTGCCGCGCCATGTGGGATTCTCCCTGGCCGGGCTTCGAACTTATGCTGCCGCTGCTGACAGCTCCACAGCACAGCACTTAACCGCTGCGCCACCAGGGAGGCCCAGCTTTTTATTTTTTAAAAAGGTTTATTTATGCATACAAGCTGGGGTGTAGGTGTGGAGTGGTGAGAGGAGTCACCAGAGACAGAGTGGGGAGCAGAACAGGCAGACTGACAAGTACACTGCTGAGGGGAGCAGTGGGCGAGGAAGGAGAGGTCTGCTGCGCCATGTGGGAATCTCCCCCGCTGGGTATCGAACTCATGCTGAAGTAGCTCTGGATAGCTTCATAGTGCTGCGCTTAACCCGCTGTGTCACCAGGGAGGCCCTGAAGCTTTTTGTTTTAAAGGTTAACATCCAGTGCTGTGGAGGCTATGTTAAAACTACATTCATATACTGCTGGTGGTAGTATACTTAGTGAATGTGTCAATATCTGTCAAATGTTCAAATCCTTTGAGTTTAGCAATTTCAAAATGTTTCTCTCATTAATTGGGAAACAGCTAAAATAAACTAGATGAATAAATTATGGCCTATGCCACTAAATTATATACAGTCATTAAGAAAGTGACATCTAAGTTGTTATTGTTAAAGTTCTTTATACTTTAAAACAAAAGCAGCATTTTACCTCCCATAAACCCAATTTCTTAAACAATTTGAATACCTTGTACTTATCCACAATTGGCAGCCTGATTGGTCCATCAACTGATCTATTGAAGTTTGGCAAATTATCCAGATATGGAATAAACGGTAATCCACTAAGAACATAACAATATTTATTAAAGAGTCAACATAAATATCAAAACTTTAAGAAGTTACATGACTACAAAAACTGTGGTCATAACAGTAGTTTCATTCTATACAAGTAATAGTCTCATCAATTTATTATTAGTCTACCTCTATTCCATGGAAAACTAAAAATAAAATATTATGAGAGTTACACTAAAAAGAACCTTTACTTCCCTGTATATGTATTGTCTTAGAAAAAATTTTTATATCAAATAGCTCACATGTTGTAATAAAATGACTATGCTATTTAATTTTTATAAGCTTTTCCAGTTCTGAAATCAGGATGTGATAAAATTTCCCCTTTCAAGCTAGAGTATATAGATTAGGAAACTTTTCTCAAGATACCAGTGCATCCCACACTGATCTGTAGATTCAATGCACAAAAACAGAGAAACTGATCCTAATGTTGGATGGAAATTTAAGGGACCCAGAACAGCCAGAACCACCTTGGGGGTAAAGGAGGAGGTGGGGAACAAGAAATTAAAAAAACTCACATTTCCCAATTTGAAAACTGACAAAGCTATAGTAATCAAGACTTTACCTTGTAAAAATAGTAATTGCAAATTAAATACAAACCTAAATGTACCTAAATACAAGAACTAAAACTCAAACATGCTTAGTAGAAAATAAAAGGACTAACTCTTTGTGACTGGATTAGGCCATGTTATCCTGAATATGATGCCGGAAGCACATCACAAGAAAAATTAAACTGAATTTCATCAAAAGTATGGCTTTTTGTGTTTTAAGGAGCCTCAACAACTCCATGAATGAAAGGAAATATTTGCACATTACGTATCTCATAAGGGGCTTGTATCCACTAGATAAAGAGTTCTTACAACTCAGTAACAAAAGACAATCCAATTTTAAAAATGGGCAAAGGTCTTGCTATTTTTAAAGCCAAGCTTACAGTCACTATTAAGATAGACACTTTTTGGGGAAAGGATTAAAAGGTTACTTACCTGTACCAAGGACAGAAGTCTGACTGCTCTTTAAGGTTTGCTCCCGTCAGTCCTGAGCAGGGCATAAAGTGAATGTCCTTTTTGGGATTGAAGCCAACTTTTTTCAAAAATGGCACTAGTTTCTCTTTACATTCTTCATATCTATGAATATTTATAAATAACTCAATTATAATTTAAAGCAATTGAATTCTCATCATTAAACAAATTAAGGTTTCAAGAAATCTTATGGAAAAATGCACACAGTAACAAAAACACCATTTATTCCACTAACATGTCTACTGCAAAAAAGGGTAAAACATAAACTTACCTCTCATTGCTCCAGTTCACAGTTGGATCATCCATCTTATTGATCAACACAATTAAATGTTTTACACCTGCCGTCTTGGCCAACATTGCATGTTCTCTCGTCTGTCCTCCTTTCTCAAACCCAGTCTCAAACTCTCCCTTCCTGGCGGAGATCACCTATCCCAAGAAATCAAATTGTGTGTTCTTATCTCTTCGGGTGTACCCTTCCAAGAGTTAAAACATCTTTCAGTTTAATCACAAACTTTTTGCAATAGAAGCAAGTGAGTTATACTATACATGGTTTTTGACCACTACAGACAATAAGTAAATGATTTAAGTCTTCAGTAAATGTTTCTTCTATTTCAATCTTCCAAAACTTTTAGTATGCCTGTATATTTACAATCCAAACGTGTTTACTGTAAGTACACTGACGCCCCCAAATACAAACTGACTGAAGTCCTAAAGAAAACAGATCATTTAGTGGATACCAAGTTCTGACACAGCAATAGACAGCAGAATGATAGAGAAAACTTGAAATATATATTTTCAAAGTAAATCAAACCATAAGGGATTTCTTTACAAGTTAGCAGGACAACCGTAAAAATCGTGATTATGCTTATTAATAGTTCACATCCTAAATTCAAATTCAAATACTTAAAGTTTAAATGATGATTCTAACAAATACATGGGTAAACTGGAAATATCTTTTCTTACCAGTACAGCCAAATCAGCTTGAGAAGCACCACCAATCATATTTGGGACAAAACTCTTGTGGCCAGGTGCATCTAGAATTGTGAAATGCTTCTTTTCCGTTTCAAAATAGGCACGACCCACTTCTACTGTTTTACCTTTGTCTCGTTCTTCCTGATTTGTGTCTAATGCCCAAGACAGGTACCTGAAATAAAAATAAAAACAATATTGACAAGAACATGACTTTTTAAGATACTCTGCTATCATCAAAGCTGGGATGACATCCAGTTTATGCCCATGATGCAGTATTTAGATCATGAACAGGACTGTGTGGAAATGAATGTTCTGTATTATTGGATTCAAGCACTTGGAGCTTTTACACATAACCATAGTTAAGTACATATTCTATGAGTCAACATTTATGAAAATAAGCAGACAACATACACAGAAAGACTACATAGTGCCACTGTCACCCTGAGCTAAATAAGCTTCTTTATATTTCACCTTAAAAAAAAAAAAGATTTATTTATTTATGCATACAAGAACTGGGGTGTAGACCAGAGGTGTGGGGGGGTGAGAGGATTCACCAGAGACAGAGTGGGGAGCAGAGCAGGCGAATCTGAAATTACTGAAATACACTGCTGAGGAGAGCAGCAGGGAGGCAGGAGAAGTCTGCTGCACCATGTAGGGGTCAGCTCCCTGGCCGGGGATTGAACTCAGGCTTCAGTGGCTGGTGATAGCTTCAAAGTGCTGAGACTTTAACCCCAGCATCACTAGGGAGGCCCTTATTTCACCTTATTATAATCACCTGGTACAAAGTATAATACAATGATGACTGTCTAAAGTGAAAGCCACTAACGACCACTTGGGGAATAATGGATACTTGCTAAATGTTATTTCAGTATCATCTCACCATGTAAAAATTATTTATATAAGTTCAAACCATTCAAGCCACAATTTAGATCACTTCATTATCTGTATTTCATTGTATGTGATCAATTTTCTGCTCAACAGTGATTAGATTTTCCCAATACAGGGGGAAAAAAACCCCTATCAATTCAGTAAACACTTGTGAGACTTTTAAGAAAACAAGATAGATATAGGTTAAAAATCACAGCTCAAAAGCAAGCATTGTAAATAATCCCTTCCTTTGTTTTCTTTCTAAATGCCACTGCAACAATTTCACTACAACAATTTTTCACTATTATAAATTTTACGAATGCAATTTTTTAGTGGTTAGGTGACAACCCAATTAAATAATGGTTTATAATTTATTCAGCAAGCCTCTGACTGCTGAATATTTGGTTAGATGTTTCCAATTTTCTGTACGTGAGTTCAGAAGCCATCCGGAATTGTCAATGTGTGGTGAAGAGAAATTCTCCCTTTGTTATAACACCATTTTAGACCTCAAGAACTTGTATTTTGGAAGATTACAAAAGTATAAAGTAGACAGTCTTTCCTAAAAAGTAATTTATAGTGTCTTAAGAGTTTACTGTACCAAGTTTCTCTGTTTTTTTCTTTAGCTTCTCTTTCATATTTCTCAAGTGTCCTTTTGTCAACCATTCCAGTCAAATACCTGAAAATGTTCAAAAAGAAATACTTATTCACAGATTCCTCAGTAGGAAAACTTTAAAGCTCTTGAGGGAAATTTCAACTCCAGAAAACAGCTATTTTAAAGTAAAGTAAAGGTATCTCCATGCTAAAATCATGGAGAGTTTCCATAGGAAAGCTAGCTCCCCTAAAGGCGGGGGTATAAATAATTTTATAGTGGAGAATTTTTGAAGACAGCACCTTAACCAACTAGTCATGGCTACTATCACCAGTGATAAGTAAAACATAATGAATACTGACATGTACCCCCAATAGGATGCTTCTGAGAAAAGCACAACATTCTGTGATATTCTTGCCCAAATGCATAAACTCAATCTAATTGTTAAAAACAGTCAAACCCAAATGGAACATCTTATAAGATAAATAAATAGCACCCATCAAATCACAGAGGTCATAAAAGACAAGACCAAGGAAATGTCACAAGTTAGAGGAGACAGATGTAACAACTAAATACAATGTGGACTTTAAGTGGAAGTGAAAAATGTGACAGTGGTAGAAAAACTCGTGAGAAATTCAAGTAAGATTGTGTCTTAATTAACAATATTCACCCAATGTTAATGTTAACTTTTTTTTTTTAAGATTTATTTATTTTTACATACAAGCTGGGGTACAGGCCAGAGGCGTGGGGCGGCGAAAGGGTTCACCAGAGACAGAGCAGGGAACACAACAGGCAGATCAAAGGAAATACACTGCTGAGGGGAGCAGCGAGCGAGGCAGGAAAGGTCCACCATGCCATGTGGGAATCTCCCTGGCCGGGTGTCAAACTCATGTTGCTGCTGCCGACAGCTCCACAGTGCAGCACTCAACCACTGCACCACCAGGGAGGCCCCAATGTTAACTTTTTAGTTTAACAATTACAAATGGTTTTACATATATACATATATGTAATGTTAACATTAGAATAGGTTGCATGAAAGATATATGGGAACTGTTTTTTGAAACCTTTCTATAAGTAATATTTTAGAATAGATTTTTTTTAAAGCACATAATTCCAACTGTTGTCCAGGCAATTAAGTCATATTAATACATTTCAATTTTTAATATTTTAAGTTATTGTTTTTCAAAGTGATATTTCCTAGTAATGCCTGTTTCTTTTGAGTCAATCCAAATCAAAGTCCACTGGTTCCTCACTTTGATCTCTGTGAAGTCACTATACCACGTTTCTAACCATTTGAGTATAGGGAGAATCCCTGTGAAATGCCAATGAATATTACAGCCCATAAACAAAAAAAATATTCTAAAAACCTAACAGCAGATCAGCTTCCACTTCCATTCAAAAAACTTTAGTTAAGGATCTTACTCAATTCTGTTTTAGGGTCTGTTGTAGAAATTTTCAAGAGTAATTGCTAAGATTACCAACCAACATTACAAAATAAGGCAAGACAATGATATGCCTTTGAGGGGCCTCTGGTGACACAATTTAAAGAAATGAGTCTAATATTAGAAGGTATTAAAGGTTTAGAACCTTTTAATTAAAAAGTTACAATAGTAGAATACATCAACTAAGGCCAACTATGGTGTTTGCATACCTAGATAGCCTCTTCAGTATAATAAAAAATTTTCTTAGCATGTCAATAAGACTATACCAATCATTGACTAAATCCACAAAATTAGAGAAGTTAAAGAATGAGGAAAAAAATCAGTTTTCTCCATGGACCAGACTCAAGAGGTTTTCATTCCCAAGAAAAGTGTATTTAAATCAGATTAAGGTATCTGATAATCTAGAACTTTAGTCTTTTTTTTTTAAGTGTTTATTTATTTATGCATATAAGAACTGGGGTGTAAGTCAGAGGTACAGGTGGAGAGGAATCACCAGAGACAGTGGGGAGCAGAACAGGCAGATCTACTTTAATACACTGCTGAGGGGAGCAATGGGTGAGACAGGAGAGTTCTGCTGCGCCATGTGGGTCAGCTCCCTGGCCGGGGATTGAACTCAGGCTGCAGTGGCTGGCAACAGCATGATGGTGCTGAGACTTTAACCCCTGTGCCACCAGGGAGGCCCCTATATTCTTTTCTATTAAAAAAACAAACAAAAACCTTAAGTTTTCAGAAATGCATTTAGTTAATGTTCCATGAGTCTTGACAGTGATAATTTCAGGGAAGGCCTAAAGAATACAACAATCACATTGCAAAAATTACTTAACATCAGCCTTCCCCTACAGTTAATGTCAACTTACTAATTTCTAATTTGAAAGGCCTGTTTTATCTCCTTTGTATGTTCACAACGTTCAAAATTCAATCACATTTACTGTTATTTAACAAAAAATAAACTTACATTATTTGTCCTCCAATGGTAGACTTGCCAGCATCTAAAAGTAACAATATCATAAACAACATGCAAAGTCACAGGTGTAACAAAGCAACAGAAACACACCTAAAGGTACTATTGAGTATATACAATCACATCTTGCAAAAGTAACAGAAATGATGGCCTTGTTTAGTTTCCTTCTCCCTTGGAAAATAAAGCTACTAAGATTCTCTGCAGCCCCACAGTGACATAGAATAACTGACAAAAAGAAAAAGAATGTTTTAATGATTGCTCCCTGACGTTCAGGGAAAGGGCCTAACAGCAAAAGAAAATAAATGACCCAAGGGGAGCCTCGGTGAAGAAAAGTAGCTAGAGTTGTGAGCTCCATTTGGCTAGGCTTTCTTTTACTTTCAACAAATACAGGTGTTCCTTCACGTATTTTAATAGAATTCTTCCTACTAAAAAGGCAGAAAGGTGTATCATCATATTCAGTGGAAGGCAAGAAAAAAGGGCACATAATTCTATATTTTCTTCTCACAGTTTTGGGAATAAGTCAGGTAGTTAGAGAATATTTGACTACATTAAATTGGGTCTTGTTTTTTATTTTATACTAAATCAGAAACTGACAAGCACCTAGAATTACCCCAAATTACTAATTTCTCACATCACACTAATGTAAGCCATCTAAAGTTAATCCCATAAAATTAACTAATTAATTCACACACAAAAAAGAGGCACATTTTCTAGAGTATTAATTACATACAAATATACTGAAGCTTATTTTCTTTTAGTTTTTATGCCCTTACAAAATTGTTAATCTGCCCTACTTTCAAGATTACAGTGTTTGCAATTTTTGCCAGCTAAAAATATTGAGCAAGTTAAAAGTCAAGACATTTTAGATGAACTCAGGTCAGTTTCACTAAACATCTCCCAGTAGCTAAATAAGGTGTTCTGTATCTGATGAGCCACATAACTTTGGTGATTTCCTATCAGTGTTAAGAGTACAACTTACCTACGTGCCCAATGAATACTACATTTACATGTTCTTTTTTAGGAGCACCTGGTGGTGCAACCACAGATTTAGGTTTTGGTATTTCTTCTTCCTCCTCCATCATTTCCTGGGCACCTTCCTCCGGAGGCCTTCCATCTCCCAAGGACCCGCCCCCGGGCTCTGCTTCTTCACTGATTTCTTCTTTGTGCTCCCATGATTCTTCTGGAGACATTTCTGTCTCTCCATTTTCTACTGAAATGAGACAATTTATTATTTTGAAAAAGATTTGTAATCTGTATTTAAAACATATTCTCCTTTCAAACAACAAATGGAACTTTGCAGATGGTCTTCCATTTCCTGACGCCTGGGGACATTTAAGAAAAAAAATCTTTTCACAACAGAAATGGATGATAGTGTAGCTTTCCAGCTGACCTCACTGCTGACATCAGAGCTGACCCAGAGACTACGTGAGATTGCTATTTCAACAGAACTTCATTTTCATCAGGACAAACAGAATGTGAACAGGAGATGTAATATTGCTAACTGCACAGTTCAGGGTCAAGATGTCCTGACAGAGGTAAAAAGGGAAAGTGTAAAATCAGAATACAGGAGAGTATGAAAGCGTTGAGAAGATCTTTCCTTTTTCTTCACAAGTTATATATAAACTTTGGCAACAACTCTATTAATCGCCATGGAAATATGAGTTGCTTTAAAGCAATAAAGTCACAAAAAGGAAGGAAGTTTTTCACAAGTTAAATGGAACAAGTGCAACTATTGAAACTGACATCAGCTTTTCTCCATTCAATTCTTTTATAGATACTAAATTTATCTTGGTAATATTGATGCCCAGTCAGTTCTGCTTCCTAAATCCTAATTGCAAAGACTCTGTCAGTTTTAAACATAGGCATTACAACAATCAAAACACTTACAATAGC
This sequence comes from Scalopus aquaticus, assembly GCA_004024925.1. Classification (NCBI taxonomy): domain Eukaryota; kingdom Metazoa; phylum Chordata; class Mammalia; order Eulipotyphla; family Talpidae; genus Scalopus; species Scalopus aquaticus. The sequence continues at coordinate 19,414 of PVIJ01007311.1, read as the reverse complement.
ACCTTAAATATTCAAAGAGTTTCATATTACTGTACTAATATGGTCAGAAATTGTCTTACCAACGGGCTCTGAAAGTTCCATGCTAACAGCTGAATGTGAACCTAGACAAGAAAACAAGATATAGTACACATTTATAAAACAGTATCTTTCACACACACCCTAATTTTACACACCGTGGACTTAAAGTTTTCATTTAGATGTTCAAAAGAGTCATAACATGGAAAATTACCTTCACACAACAAGGGCTGTTCCTCTTGAGAAGCTTCCCCTGATGCTGTTTAATAAAAATAAATTATATTAAAAATTGAGATCTATACATCCACTTATCTTTTAAAATACAAGTAGAAACACAAGTTCAGCAACATAACAAAAACCTCAATAATTAAAACCAATAGCAAGTAACTCTGGCTTCCAAATTAGAAATCTCTGTTTAACTAACTTAAAAAAGATCTACCAATTAAACAGCCAATTAAAACATTTTCAGTAACTGAAACGTATTCAGCAAAGTATCCTTATTCTCTTAATGTGCTTCACACACATTACCTTCATAGATATTGTAAAAGTAATCAGCAGCCCAGCATCGATCTAATTAGTAAGATTTAGTAAGAACAAATGCCCAGTGCTTCTAATTCTCTCTTGGTAACTCTAGTCTAAAGAGGACTATGATTCTGCAATCATGGATCATTAAGATCCTTAATTAATTATATTTGATGCCAATAAAAAAAGAATGTCTGTATAAAATCCCTGATATGCATAGAGGGCCTTACAACAACTCAGAAAAGGCTATTACAATGACGCCAGTTTTGTCCTACACAGGAATTCCAAGCTCAAGTGACAATCCATTTTTCACAGTGGTCACATTGCAAATCTACATATGACATCACTGGACGAGATGTATGAAAAATATATACTGAGACCCAGACACGTAAGTCTACGTTATGTATCTGTTAAGCCTAAATGATACAATATACAAGTGCCCTTGCTTCAAACCATCTCCATAAAAAGACATCAAGTAAGTTGAAGTCACATGAATCCTACACAGCAAGGAATATGGCGTAATGAATTCATAACCTGCAAAACTTATTTAAAAACATGACAGGCAGACAGGCCAAGGTCACTACTCAAGGGGGCTGGCCCTCAGGACAAATGAGCAGTGCTAGAGAGGCTTAAGTGCAAAGCTAATGGAGGCAACATCTTACAGCAGCAGGAAGAAAGGAAGAGACAACGGTCTAGATGACCACTCTAATTAGTAAGATTAGTAAGAAATGCCCAGTGTTCCTTAAAGAAAAAAAGCAGAAACAACTTCTAGCGCTGTCCCAGAAGTCACAAGTGTCTCTGTTACATGGACGTGAGAAATGTGACAAAGTTCGAATACTAGTTTCTGTAACTAAGGAAATGTCCTGTATCTGTGCTGTGACAAGACAGTCACTAGTCAGGGCCTCCTTGGTGGCACAGCAGGTTAAGTCTCAGCACTATGAAGCTATAGGAAGCCACCACAGCATGAGTTCGATGCCAGGCCAGGGAGCTTCCCACATGGCGCAACAGACCTCGCCTGCCTCACCCACTGCTCCCCTCAGCAGTGTATCTCAGTCACTCCACCTGGTCTGCTCCCCACTGTGTCTCTGGTGAATCCTCTCACCTCCCCACATCTCTGGCCTATACCCCTGTTCTTGTATGCATAAATAAACAAATCTTTAAAAAAAAAAACATAGTCACTAGTCACGTGTGCTATTAAGCAATTAATATGTGGCTACTACGACCAAGAGACTGAATTTTAAATTTTATTTTAACTAATTTAAATGGCTAGTGGCTACATAGCAGATGGAGTTCTAGCAACTCACAGATTCTCCTCACCGTAGTATATACAAACTCACCAGGCCCTTGAAGGGCTAGGGTCTCTTCTTAATTCTTCCAGGAGATGAAACCATCTTTGCATACAGATACCCAGACAGGCATCTCAGTCCTTACGCCTGAGGGAATTTCAGACTTCCAGAATAACTGTGGTTTTATGAAGTTTGGAGACTTTTTTCTCTACTCTCGCAGTCTCCACCGTTGGCACACTGCACTCACAGAGCAAATGTACAATTGATTTTCACTGGATCAGCAGTTTCCTTTTGATTTTTTCATAAGTCATTAGTTCCTTGTGGTTTATCATTTCCCTTTCCCCACCATTCCTAGCTCCTACCTCCACATTTCCATTAGGTTCAAGAGAATAAAAACAATTTTCAATGTGCCAACTTTCTAAAAAGGGTTAGAAAAACACAATATTCAAGAGATGTTAAAATAAAGCTCAAGTGACAAACTACACATTCCCTAGCGCGCAGATGACCATACCGACTCACCGAAATCAGACAGAGCCATTTTTTTTCCATAGACAATACTGGAAAACAGGGCCTCCCCAGTGGCGCGGAGGTTGAGCGCTGCGCTGTGGAGCTGTTGGTATCGCGATGCGAGTTCGACGCCCGGCCAGGGAGAATCCCACATGGCGCGGCAGACCTCTCCTGCCTCGCCCGCTGCTCCCCTCAGCAGTGTATTTCTGATCTGCCTGTTCTGCTCCCCACTCTGTCTCTGGTGAGCCTCTCGCTGCCCCATGCCTCTGGCCTGTACCCCAGCTTGTATGTATAAATAAAATAAATCTTAAAAAAAAAAAAAAACAATACTGGAAAAACAGTAAAAGCTGACATTAGAAAGAAAAGCCCACAGATAAAAAATCCATGGTTTTGCCTTTCATTACCTAACATTCTGAAAATAAAGATGTTATTTTACATCAACATTTCTTAACACACAGGAAGAAGCGATTTCATAGTTCTTTAAAGTAGAGCATTGCCTGCTCACACCAATGTCATTTTGCTACTATTGAGATGGTGCGATAGACCACAAACTCATAGGCCCAGTTTCTGGAAAAGTGTCTCAACCAAAATGATCTTATAATACGAAGTCACAGAGAAAGGACCCACAGAGTTACTATCACTAGACTAAGCTCTGAAAACTGACCCAGTCAATCCTAGGCTCCTCCATTTATTCACAGATGTCACCTAGGTAATTTAGTTTTTCTGAGCCTTAACTTTCTACCCTGTAAAATGGGTCAACAGAACATACACTTTGAGAAACTGTTATGAAGACTCAATGATAAGGGTATGTTAATATATGGTAGCTGTTCAATAAATGTATTACAACAGGCATTTCAAAGACCCCATAATAATTGCTATAACTTTTAAGAATGATATACTAAAAGGGCAAATTTCAGAACCACACTCAGAAAAATCCATGCTGGTGTAGCTGTTATCATTAGCTCTCCACGTGCTCTTTTTTTCATTAACAGCAAAATGTGGCGGAAAGAGCACTAAACTAGCAATTGGTCAACTGGGATTCTGGATTTATTAACTCTGTAAGTGACCTTACGCACTCACTTAGCATTGCTAGGCTTCAGTTTCTGTACCTGAAAATGAGCCTGCATTACTGCTGGGTAATTTCTAGTCCTAACATTCTAAGAACATGGTTACTTAGTCACTAAAGCAATACTACACATCTTAGACTTCCAGAGAAACGAAAATTCCACTATGCTTTTCACACACGTTTTTAAAAGAGAATCTTATTTGCGATTTCATAACCCAAATACCAAAATCATTTGACAGCCCCAATTACATAAAAATAACCGAAAAACAAAAAACTACAACAGAAAAACATCTACTGCAACCAAAATCAAAAACCCAAAGCAGATGGCTATTTGGTGTACAGCAACCAAATCCGATAGAGAGCACCCAGGAAAGCGCCATGTGGCCTTCTGAAGCACACACTTCTGTGTTCAAGTGAAGTGACACAAAATCACCTCCCTGCAATGTGGCTGGGTGTCACCTCTCTTTGCTACACTAGTGAAACAGACTAAAAAAATGCTTACTAAGTGTTTCTCTTACCTAGAAAGTAGATGAACTGGTTTCACTTACTGGAAAAGTATAGAAAACTGCTAACCTTAAGAGTATGAGATCAACTATTCCCTTAAACAAAACTATTTTGGGACAAACAAACAAATATATCAATAGCTCAGTCATGCTTTGTTAAAAATCTATTGAAAACAAGGACAAAACTTTCAACCAGCTTTGATGTGCACCAGCAACTAACTGACAGCTGAAAAAAGAACCTGGGGCCTCCCTGGTGGCACAATAGATTAAGCACAGCACCATGAAGCTATCCAGAGCCCCTGCAGCACGAGTTTGATACCCGGCCAGGGAGCTTCCCACATGGCGCAGCAGACCGCTGCCCCCCTCAGCAGTGTACTTCAGTCGATCTGCCTGTTCTGCTCCCCACTCTGTCTCTGGTGAATACTCTCACCACCCTACACCTCCGGCCTACACCCCAGCTTGTATGCATAAATAAATAAATCTTAAAAAAAAAAAAGTAAAAAGAAACTGAAGGGCCTCCCAGTGGCGCAGTGGTTAAGCGCTGCGCTGTGGAGCTGTCGGCAGCAGCGATGCGAGTTCGACGCCCGGCCAGGGAGAATCCCACATGGTGCGGCAGACCTCTCCTGCCTCGCCCGCTGCTCCCCTCAGCAGTGTATTTCTGATCTGTCTGTTCTGCTCCCCACTCTGTCTCTGCTGAACCCTCTCGCAGCCCCACGCCTCTGGCCTGTACCCCAGCTTGTATGTATAAATAAAAATAAATAAATAAATAAATAAATCTTTAAAAAAAAAAAAAAAGAAACTGAAGACTTCAACAACCAAAGATCTTGCTTCCCAGAGGATTTTAAGAACTATGAGTAGAACGATGAAACTATAATGCAAAGGCACAATATATGTATAACTAGGCAGAGCTGTAGTAGCCAAGCTCAGTACTGTTTTTTGTTTTTGTTTGTTAAATTTTTAAATGTACTTTTTCTTACATGATTGCTAATTTTGGGGCAATCTACTGATTTCACCCCTTAGGTGCTGTCACTATAGTTCTTCTACCATCAAAACACCCCTAGTTCATCACATATTCCCTTGTGCTCTTCCTCCCACCATTTTCACCCCTTCCCAATCCCCTCCCCTCCTGGATGCTTCCTATCTCTGGTCAAATTTCAAGGTGTGTCTTCTTTCTCACTGCTGTTTGATATGAAACAGACAAGCAATGTAGAAAAGTAACGGGTACTGTATGCTAGCAAATTCCTTAAAATACAGGGACACAACTCTGGTGAATCCTTCTTCCCCTCTCCCCCAGCACCTCTGGCCTACACCCCAGTTCTCATATGCGTAAGTAAATAAAAATAAATCTTAAAAAAAATACAGAGACACAAGGAGGATGAATTTTGTATATGAATTATATCTCAATTTGAAAAAAAGTATTCACAAAGAACACTGCAGAAAACAGACTTATCTTTAGTTTTATGATCAAGGTGAAAAGAGTGAAATGTTTACATAAGGGAACCTATGAAAAAGCCCCCCACATGTCACACCCTTCGTAAGGCACTCTTATGCTGTATCTTCCCTTAGAGAAAGCTGGGTATCTGCTCCCTTCTAGGTTCCTTGAGGCCCACCATTTATTCATCTGAGTGGAGTCACTGCAAATGCCCACTTGGCACAGCATCCTGTGGCTTGGTAGGCAGGTAAATGCTTATTAATCACTACACCTACTTAGTAAAACCGAAGAGTCACATATCAAGAAAAATTCCATTCTAACACTGCCAAATTACTCCAAGAGGTTATCGGATCTCTCTTTCATTTCCTTCTCTCCAACCAGAAAGACAATACTATTTCAACACTTAAAGATATTTCCTTCCTGACAGGCAAAAGTAAACCAAGAGCTTAAAATTTTCCCTAACTCACCCTGAGAAATTTTAATGTCTTTTCATGCAGTACAATTCCTGAAAAGGTGAAAAAAAAAACAAAAGGGAAAAAAATTATGTACTAGATGCACCAAATAAACCTGCTAAAGTTTCAGTAGCCCCTCCCACAGTACTAGCTGACGTTTCCATTTGTCCCCCAATTCTTCATGCCTAAGTCATTCACAGGTGAAAACCATGAAACAAGATTCCAATCTAAAAATCAGTAAACCTAGGTAGGAAAAGAAATAACCAAGTAGGAAACTAGGTAGGAAAAGAAGGAACACTCAGGAATGATACTTTTCACTGACATCTGCCTGCTCTATTCCCTTTACTGTCCCAATAAAGCCTGACAAATCCTTTATAATAATAAATTATTCTTCTCTGTATCGTTCCAATTTTTAGTATATGTGCTGCCGAAGCGAGCACAATAATAAATTATTCTTGAGTATATTTCAATCTTTTAGGAAAAGAAAAATCTCAAGTCAAGAAACTTAAATATCGGGCCTCCTCGGTGGCGCAGCGGTTAAGCACTGCGCTGTGGAGCTGTCGGCAGCGGCGACGTGAGTTCGACGCCCGGCCGGGGAGAATCCCACATGGTGCGGCAGACCCCTCCTGCCTCGCCCGCTGCTGCCCTCAGCAGTGTAGTTCTGGTCTGCCTGTTCTGCTACCCGCTCTGTCTCTGGTGAACCCTCTCGCTGCCCCACGGCTCTGGCTTGTACCCCAGCTTGTATGTATAAATAAAAAATAAATCTTTAAAAAAAAAAAAAGATTCAATTAAAAAAAAAGAAAAGAAACTTAAATATCACCTATCTTAACTTGTGTGGGTACAGACTTAGATAACTGTAAAGTACAAAAGCCCTGCAGGACAAAACAACCATTACTTTGACTCCTGTTGTCCTTGAAGAGGTAACCTTTGAGAATGTCCAAGGATGAAAAAGCATCCACCAAGTGGTAAAGGTCGTGATGGAAGCTTAAAGTATAAAGTTTAGGCTGGAAGTTTTCAGAAGGTCAAAAACCAGAGTAGGGGCAGAAAGGATTATCAGTTGTTACAGAAAACCTTCCCTTCCCAACCTAACCCCAAAGTGATCAAATCCACAAAAAGTAATTCCATCAAAGAGTGATATATAAGTACACCCCTTGCTCTGGCAAAATGCAGCTCTTGCCCTTTAGGCCTGCTAGCCACCTGTGTCTATGCAGGTGTGTTCTTCCTTAATAAACTTGCCAAGTGTTGGAGACTGCTAAATTCATACTCAGAGGGACCCAAGAACCCAACCAACAGAACATTAACATCAGCATAACTTTGTAAATAAACTAAAAGCCACTGGACAGTACAATCTTAAAAAGTAAATTTTATGGTTTATGAATTGTATTTCAATCGTTAAAGAGAAATTTCTTCCTCCCACAAAAAGGCATTCAGCAAAATCCAAACGCTACTAAAAAGAACTTTTCACTTTAAAATTCAAGTTCCACAATGAAATTTTGGAAGTTAATCCCTCCTTTAAGGAGGTACTGAGGACAGCTGATTTTAATCTACTCATTTAAAAAAAAAAAGACTTTATTTTTATTCATTCATGCACACAAGAGCTGGGGTGTAGGCCAGCTGTGTGGGGGGTAAGAGGATTCACCAGAGACAGAGTGGAGAGCAGAACTAGTGGTCCACTGAAATACACTGCTGAGGGGAGCAGTGGGTGACACAGAAGAGGTCTGTTGCACCATGTGGGTCAGCTCCCTGGCTGAGGATTGAACTCACGCCACAGTGGCTGGCGATAGCTTGATAGTGCTGAGACTTTAACCCCTGTGCCACCAGGAAGGCCCTAATCTATTAATTTTTTTTAAAGATTTATTTATTTACTTATGCACACAAGAACAGTCGGATCTACTGAAATACACTGCTAAGGGGAGCAGTGGCTGAAGCAGGAGGTCTGCTGTGCCATGTGGGAATCTCCCTAGCCGGGGATCGAACTCATGCTGCATCGGCTGTGGACAGCTTCAGAGACCTGGACTCAACCCGTTGTGCCAACAGGGAGTCCCTAATCTACTCATTTTTTAATGGCAGAGTTTTGAAAGGCATGGAGGGTAGGATGGTAGAAAGAATACTAAAGAAGTTCTAATTGGGCCTCCCTGGTGGTGCAACAGGTTAAGCGCAGTACTATGAAGCTATCCAGAGCCACTGCAGCACAAGTTCAATACTGGCCAGGGAGATTCCCACATGGTGCAGCAGACCTCTCCTGCCTCGCCTGCTGCTCCCCTCAGCAGGGTACTTCAGTCGATCTGCTTGTTCTGCTCCCCACTTTGTCGCTGGTGAATTCTCTTGCCACCCCACACCTCTGGTCTACACCCAGCTTGTATGCATAAATAAATAAATCTTAAAAAAAAAAAAAAAAAAGAAGTTCTAACTGTTCTGCAGGTCCCAGTCTGAATGACCCCCCCCATTCATATGCTGAAATCCTATTGTCCACTGTAATAGTGTTAGATGGGAACTTTGGGAGATGATTAAGTCTTGAGGATAGAGCCCTAGTGTTAGATGGGAACTTTGGGAGATGATTAAGTTTTGAGGATAGAGCCCCCCCCATGGGATTAGTACTTTTATTTTAAAAAGTCCCAGAGTGCTCCCTTGTCCCATAAAAACCTGGAGCTGCTGCCTAGAAAAGGGCACTAAGGAGACTATCCTGGCACCCAGATCTTAAGACTTTCAGCCTCCAGAACTGGGAGCAGTAAATTTCTGTTGTTTTTAAGAAAAGGGAAAAAAAAAAAAACCCCAAAAAGCCCAGTTGGTGCTTTTGATTATAGCAGTTCAAATAGGTAAGACTTCTCATACCCTTGATTAATGCTAAGTTGGTTTCTCATTTAACAATAAAAAGGACTGAAATAGGTGCAAATTGGAACTTAAAATAATCACATCCTATAGCAGAAAACTTTTGTTCTACTACACACAAGTCTAGTCCTCTGCATTTCAGGATGTCTACTTTAAAGAGCATCACTTAGGCAATTTACTTGGATCTGTAGGAAAGGCACTCAAATGACTTAGACTTAATTACAGTTAAATGGGTTTCATGTAATCATTTCTTTGGAAACCTGTGTTAAATTTTCAAAAACATCTAAGGTCAACTCTGAATCCCAGTTCAGACTTAGGATGACTGGAAACAGCAGCCTTCCAATGAGGCAAACACTTGCACAAAAGCCTTTCCCATACTGGTTGCTCAAGTCATCACTAGAAGAAAGGGGAGGGGGGAGAGAAGGGAGGAGAGAGAAAAAGACAGAAAACAAACTAGTCTGTCGTCAGGATAAATGACAGCTATTCATCCTAGACAGGCACATTTTAAAAGTTACTCTAGTATTTGAGATGTCTCCAAGAGCTCCCACCACACATTTAAGTTTAAAAACACCCATCACACACTTGAGCTATGGCTTAACATCAAAAGAAAACAGTCATATTATCGATTTCGTCACTATAGAAAAAAAAAACAACTTATGGCTCCCCCTTGGTAAATTTCAATCTAGATGGCTATTTCTAATATTCTCCTGCTTCTTCTAAGAATAGTTCTTTGCTCTAGTGTTAGCATTTTATGAACCTGCATGGGCTAGAACAGGCAATCCAATAATTATGACGAGGAACTCAATTTAGAAAACTCATTCTTTCCTAAACGCTGTTCGAAAGGATAATTTTTCAAACATTACCTGGCACTTTGTAAAGGCAGCTGGTAAAGTCCGTAAGACCAAAATAGGTTTCTGATTCAAAAAAGAAAAAAACTGTAGGGACTATTGTTATGCACAAGCACTTCCCTAAACATTTTTACATCTCCAGATTCTAGTAATGTGACAGAAAAAAAAAAGTGGAGTAAAACTGAAAAATAGCAGTATCAGGAACAGAAAAGCCTTTTCTCCAGCCTAAGAGGTAATGCCTAGCACGCACCACTGACCACCATTCCAGATCCCTGCTCTATGGTTGAGTGTCCCTTGATGACTTTTGGTTGATGGCTACATTGGGGGATGGCTAGATGGGGGGACCCATCTAGCCAGAGTGGTGCTGGAGGCTCCAGAGGGAGGAAGGGCCAGAAAGGAAAATGGCTGGGTACAGGGACACAGGCAGTACTGGGATCCGGTGGGTTAGAATTAGTCCAGGTAGCCACAGGGGTTTGAGGGGAGCAAAGAAATACAAGCTACGCTTCCTACTCAAAGGAAAACAACTGACCACACAAGTAAAAGAAATACAGTCAATAAAACAACAGAGTCCAAACTGCGCAAGCACAAAAAGTATTTCCCCAAAGTCTCTTTTTGCCTCTAAAGAGCAAACTGTAGCAAAAGTTTCTGAAGGAACTAAAACCCCTAGGGCATTTTTAGGATGTTCACTCATGTAAGAAGTACTACAATGTAGAGAGAAATCAACCTGCTCTCACAGAGAGCCCACGGCTAAGTACTGCGAGGAAGGTCAGGCTTTACCTCTTTTTCCCCTTTAAGTCAATACTGACGGTTCCCCAAATATGCAGCATCGTAGGAGGGGAGAAGACATAAGTTCATTCATATTCCTACAAAATCAGTATCTGAACACATCCTGTCACTTAAGCAGCTCCCAAATACAGGAAGAGTTTTAAAGACTAAACTGAACTTGAAATCACAGAAAGTACATCCACTAGCTATGGGCTCAACAGCACGTGACGACTGTTACGTTATTAACAAATATTCAAGTGTCTGAATAAACTAACTTCTGGTGCGTGACACCGGGAAAGAGTGAGTTATATACCAAGCAGCCTGAAGAACACAGACGATTTTAACGAAAAGACAACACAAAGCTGTCACTAACAAAGGAGAGCGAGTCAGCGTTCCACTTAAGCAAGGGGCACACAAATCAATGCTGTTGCCTACACACATTAAGTGAAGGGCTTCACAACCTTACAGAATAATACGGGTGAAAAACATCTCTGTATTGATAGCCAACAGTTTCTGCCCGATCACAAGCCTGCAATGCATCCTGGGATTCCTCCAGGACGGTTCGGTGCCACAGATGTTTAACACGTAATTAGTTTCAATAATAGAAATTGCAGCGAGACGCCTTCTCACCCAGGCCTAAGGTGAAGGGGGGACTCGAGCTTTCCTCCCCCCGACTCCCCGGATCTCTCAACGCCCACCCGCCTGATTCCCGGCCCCATCTGCCCTGACTAAGGCCTCGTGGCACTGACCCGCGCGGCCCCCCCTCCGTCCCATACGGTTCTCCCTTCAGGGGGGCAACTGCGGCCCCAGCGGCGGGGCAGGCCCCAGCCCCCGCCCGCGTCCCCCTGACCCGCGGGCGGTCCCCGCCCGGCCACCCCCGCAGGCGGGGGCCGGCTCCCGGGCCCGGGGGCGCCCCACCCTGGACGGCCAGAGCCCGGCGCGGCTGTCAGCGTCCACGTGCCACCGGGCGCCGCCGCCGCGCGTCCCCGGGCCCGCCCCGGCGCGCCGCACGACCCCTCCCCGCCCCTGCCCCCGCCCGGCTGGGCTCCGGCCCCGCAGCCCGGCCCTTTACCCGAAGGGCCTCCCGCGCCGCTGCCGGCTCCGTGGTGGTTGGCGGCAGCGCCGGCGGCGGGTGGCGGCGGCGGGGCCGGGCTCCGCAGGAAGGAGGGCACGAACTCGGCGGCATGGACGTTGGGCACGAAGGGTTTGGCGTTGACGTTGAGCTGCCGGCTGAAGGCCGCGCTGAGGTGCTCACGCTGGGCCTCGGTCGCCGCCGCCGCCAGGGAGCCGCCAGCGCCGCCGCACGGGCCCGGCCCGGGGGCTTCCATGTCCGCCTGGTCCCAGCAGTCGGGCGCCGAGTCGCTGCTGCTGCTGCCGCTGCTGCTCCCGCCGCCGCCGCCTCCGCCGCCGCCGCCGCTGCCGGGATCCATGATCGGGGGGGCCGTGTGTGTGGTGAAGAGAGGGCGGGAAATGGAGGCGGGGGCGACGGGCCGGGGAGGAGCAGGCCGCGCGGACCCGGGGGAGCGGCGAGGTCGAGGGGCCGGGGCTAGCGACACAGTCCCCGGCGTCGTCGCGGCGGCGGCCCCAGTTCCGACTCCGCACCCGCGACGACGGTGGCGGCGGCGGCTCAAGCCTCCTCGTGTGTGCGAGCGGATCTCCTCCCACCCAACCCAACCACCTCCGACCGCCTCACCGCCCACCCCACGCCCTGCGTGGATTGACCCCTCGCCGCCACCCGTACCTTCGCCGTGGTAGTTCTCGGCCCTGTCCTTCCCCGTTTCCGGCTACGAGGAGCGACAGCAGAAGGAACTACGAGTTCCGGCAGCGCCCGCGCGACTCCGCTGCGGTTTTCCCGGGGGCTGATGGGAGTCGGAGTTCGAGGGCCGGGACAACCGGAAGCGGCTCCCGCTCCCGGCAGGCAGTGCAAGGAGGCGGAGGCCCGGTGGGTGCTAGGCGGCCCCACCTGTCACCCGGGCAGGACGGCGGCGGCGGCGGCGGGGTCGCGTCTCAGCCTGCGGGAGCCTCCACTCTGCTCTGTGAGGCGCAGGGTGCGCGAGAACTCACAGCGCTTCTACCGGGGAAAAAAGTGCTCTCAACTCCGGGAAATTCCTTCTCTTTTCACCAGCAGGTCCGTGTTCTCTGCCTCGCAGTCTCACGACCTTGTTCTCTTTCTTGCCTCCTTCCTCCTCCCTCCCCCAGCCAGATTTTGCCCTACATTTCAAATCCGGCGCAGAGCGTCTCTCCTTTAAGTGTTCATTTGGAGAAAGAGCCCATAAAACCGTGAGACTCTACCACTTAAGCCGCCTTGTGGCTCGTAAAGCGCTCGGGCCCAGGCTCTACCCGGCAGAGGGGATTGTGGAAACTTTCAGTGACTCACTCTGTTTGACTAGTCAGTTAAGCTTTCACCCAAACTTTCCATCCCTCCCTCTTCCCGGGCCAGGACTTTGCAGATTAAGCAGTGGCTCACCGTAGTCCATGGTGTAGCCAGCTGTACCCAACTAATACGGTTATTTTGGTGCTTTCATCTTCCTTCTCGTCTGTATGGTTAAGTGAAGTGGTTTTCTTTGGAATGGCCATATTTACTCAAGAATTCCAGGAATTCTCTTGACTGCATCTCACGCTCACAGGCTTCCATTAGATAAACATGGAAAAAGAAAAAAAAAAAGATAATGACACCCAATTCCATGAAGTAGGAAAAGAACGTTGTTCCGCGTACCTGTTAATTCTTCCTGTAATTCACCCTTGTGGAGCCCGAGAGCAATGGGTATTGTTGAAAGTTTTGTATGAGTCTAGACAGTGCAGTGAACAGAATTATAGCGCAAAGGCATGGATAAAGGTTTATTAACCTTGTGTGAAGTCTGAAATCTATATCTAGATAGAAATTTTAATTTTTAATGTATATTAAAGATAAAGGCCAACTCAGCCTAGTAAGGCAGGTTAAAATTGAAGGTCCCTTTTAAAACAAAGCCTATACGAAAGTGTTTTGAAATTGTTCAGTACTAAATGAGCAGATTTTACGAATACTTTTTTTTCTCTTTAACCGTAACACTAGGGAAATGGAGCACTATAAATATAAAGAAATCAGAGACTTCTATTATCATCAGTCAGGTTTTAATTTTCTCAGGTCTACAGTCCATGCCCTTTGAACTCTTTCCAACACTAACTTCCCATTTCCTTGTGCTCCTCATTCTTCTCTCCTCCCTGCACTAGTAACCATCAATCTCCTTTCTCTCTCTAGAATTTACCTGTTGTAGATATTTTGTATTGTAGGACTATACAATATGTAACCTTTTGTATCTTAAGAGTTAACATGTCTTGGGCCTCCCCGGTGGGTGGTGCAGCGGTTAAGTGCTGCGCTGTGGAGCTGTCGGCAGCGGCGACAACGCCCAGCCGGGGAGAATCCCACATGGCGCGGCAGACCTTCCTGCCTCATCCGCTGCTCCCCTCAGCAGTGTATTTCTGATCTGCCTGTTCTGCTCCCCACTCTGTCTCTGGTGAACCCTCTTGCCGCCCCACGCCTCTGGCCTGTACCCCAGCTTGTATGTATAAATAAAAAATAAAAAAAAAAAATTAAAAAAAAAAAAGAGTTAACATGTCTTGGGCCTCCCTGGTAGCGCAGGGTCAGACCTATTGCCAGCCACTGTGGCATGAGTTGGATCCCTGACCAGAGGGCTGACCCACATGGCGTAGCAGACCTCTCCTGTCTGGTTTACCACTCCCCTCAGCAGTGTATTTCAGTAGATCCACCTGTTCTGCTCCCCACTCTGTCTCTGGTGAAACCCTGTCACTCCCTATGCCTCTGGCCTACCCCCCAGTTCATGTATGCATAAATTAAAAAAAAATAAATCTTTTTTTAAAAAAAGTTAAAATGTCTTCGTGATGTAACCGTGCTGTACCCATGCTGTACCCAGTATCAGAATTTCCTTCTTTTTTAGATTGAATAATATTCCACTGCCTATGTATACCACATTTTGGTTATCTATTCATCTGCCATGAGCGCTGGGGTGCTTCCATCTTTTGTGTGTGTGTGTGTGTGTGTGTGTGTGTGTGTGTGTATGTGTGTATAGAACTGGGGTGTAGGACAGAGGTGCACGGAATGAGAGGATTCACCAGAGACAGAATGGGGAGCACAACAGGCCAACAGGCGGATTGACTGAAATACACTGCTGAGGGGGGCAGCGGGCAAGACAGGAGAGGTCTTGCCATGTGGGTTAGCTCCCTGACTGGGAATCGAACGAAGCTGCAGTGGCTGCCCATTGCTTCACAGTGCTGATACTTAACCCCTTGTGCCACCAGGGAGGCCCAGATCTGTAGTTTTCTGATCCACACATGCATATATTCTCTCACCTCTCACTTACACAGCATTCTGAATACTAATGTTCAGTTGCACATTTAAACCACCTGGAGAACATTAGACCTAACCCATCTCTAGATTGATTTGGTCCAGGGCGGATCTGGATATAGGATAAGTATATCCTACATGAGACCTCTATGCCAGCCCACCCTTGAGAACCAGTGGTTTAGAAACAAATCAAAAGAGGATATTGGAGAATTCATTACTATATTCACTGCTACTTGGAAGTAAAACTACTAAGTCCTCAGCTGGGTTTTGTTCTTGCTGAGTATAGCCAACTCTGAGTTATTCAGAGAAATTTCCAATCAGAGTAGCATGTTAGTCCAGAAAATACATTGTTTAGAGCTTAATTTTCTCATTCAGCAAATATTATGTCAGAATGCAACCGAAAAATGCCGGCGTTGGGCGGCCTGTCATAGCGAAAGTCATTTGAACAGAGACAGGAATTGAATCTGTAACATGTACTTTATTGTCAGAAAGCCAGTGATCTGAGAGAATGGGGATAATTTACTCCCCAAAACCTGTTCTGACATCTCATCTCAAGCTGACCTTTTTCTAGTGAACTAACAAAGATGTTAACCTAAAGCAAATCTCCCCCGGCAGCCCCCCATCACACTGGTAATCTGGTTTCGTCATGTGCCCAGAGCTTGTTGTCACCTCCTTGATCACACTGACCTAGGTAGATCCTGTTTTTTCTGGGCCTGGGAAAAACACCCTATTTTCCTGATGGCATCAATATCCCACAATTCTTCCAGTATCACTGGAGTAGGACTCTCAGTTCAAAACAAGAGTTTTAGTTCAAAGAAAGCAGAGTATGTTGGAGGGGAAAGGACGTCCTGAACAAACTCCACAGATAGGTTTTATGGACCCCCACCCCCACCACAGACCAAAGAGATCCAAGACACCAAGGACTACAAATCCCATAATGCTATCTCAACTGAAGGGAGGATGCTGGGAACTGAGGGCGGAGTTAAGCAGCCAGGCTTGCTCTATAACCAGACCTGTGGGCCTGGGGGTCTCTTGGCTTTTTGCCAGTTTTCAGCAGGCCGGATTCCAGCTCAGCGGAACTGGTAGGACACGTTCACCAATTTATCTTTCTCCCCGAGTTGTTCCTTTCTTCATTTCCCCTCCTTTTGTAAGTAACCTTTTTATTAACGTGTGCACGCGCCTGCAGTTGAGTCTTATAAGTCCCTTTTAAGTGCATGAGTGAGAACCCACAGTCAGGCAACCCATTTCATATTGGGGTTGCCCTGTATCAAGTATCAATCATATAGTGTTTGCATATAGCCTATGCTGTGTGTGTGTGTGTGTGTGTGTGTGCATGTGTGCAGATTCCTGTACTAGGTATGGTGCCTTCCCTCCTCCCTAGCATGTAAATCTGCTCTGCATTTTGGGGTAGACTTTCTCACTTCATGTGGTTTTGTTGGGGGAAAAAGGACATCCTAAACAAACTCCACCAACAGTTTGTTTTCTTGAGATTTGATTCAAATGCCATACAGTTCACCACTTTAAAGAGCCCAACTCAGAAGCTTTAGTATTTTCATAGTTGTATTTCATAGTTGAAACCATCACTGAATTTCACAGTATTGTGTTTGACTAAGTCTGGATTAACGGGAAGGTCATTTGGAATGAAGTCACCCAAAGCTGAACTCAAAATGGAAAAGAAGCAAGAAGCAGGAAGCAGGAGTCTTGATGAGTCACAAAATACAGCAAGAGTTCTTCACCAAGAAGGCTGCACTGTGCAAGATAAATATGGCGAGGAAACATGCATCAATAGCAGATGATGACAGCATCGATGATGACGTTGTTGAAACTTGGCCTTGCCAACGTGCTCACAGGACACTGAGCCTGAGAGTTCCGTCTTGCTTCCTCAGCAGGTCTTGTGGGTTAACCTCCTTTGCGTTGAACTGCCAAGAAAACCAGTTGTTCTGGTTGCCCCAGGAATCAGAGATACTTCTGTAAATAATCTTCTACGTCACGGTCACATCACAGTCTCGTTTTCCAAGCTTGTCCAGCTGGAGAAAATGCTTGTATTCAGAGATCTTTGCCAGTGTAATCATGGGTGCCATCAGGGAAAAAAAATCCAGGAAGTTTAATGACTGCTAGTCCCCACTATCCCCTAGCCTGGGTTTCCCTGTTAATGGGTTTGCCCCGCTGAGGAAACATGAAGCTGCCAGGACCCCCCTAATTGCTGCCTACTCCTCAGCCAGCATGCCCAGCTCTTGCACTGGTTAGCAGAGCTAGCTCAGCCATTAAGAGGTATTTAAACAGCAGCAGTCCCCAGGTTCAACAGGCTTATTGATTTACATATGAAATAGCTGCCTCTTAGCCAAAGATTGTCTCATTACACCCCCTCTGTGAATGTAAAAGACCCATCCTGGAGAGCCACCGAGAAAGCCAGTGGACTCAGATGAAAAGTTGATTCATTCTCTGGAACTTGGAGTTCATTATTCCAGAGCTTTGACTGTGGCTTACAGGTTTTACGCCTGTGAGCCTGCCCCTTCCCTTTCAGGATCAGCACATTTTTAGACTTCTTATGGGGGACCATGGCTTAAAGGTGGAGATAGGAAAGCTCCAAATAGGTTCTGTAGTTTCAAGCTGATCATCTAGCCTATTAAGTAATGCATGTATTACACAAATATGTAACAACAGCACTGATAATGTATTAACATGCTACTATCTTTATTTTTTTAACTCTAAAAATTGTGGTAAAACATACCTAACAAGATTTACAAACTTTTTAAAAAAAGATTTATTCATTTATGCATACAAGAAATGGGGTGTAGGCCAGAGGTGCGGGGCGGGGGGTTCACCAGAGACAGAGTGGGGAGCAGAACAGGCATTTCTACTGAAATACACTGCTGAGGGGAGCAACAGGCGAGACAGGAGAGGTCTGCTGCGCCATGTGGGGCAGCTCCCTGGCCGGGGGTCAGATCATGCTGCAGTAGCTGGCAGTAGCTTGATAGCACTGAGACTTAACCCCTGCACCACCAGGGAGGCCCCAAAATTTACCATCTTAACCATTTTTTAAGTGTAGCATTCAGTGGCATTAAGTCCATCTACAATGTTCTGCCACCATCACCTTGCCCATCTCCAGAGCTTTCTCATCTTCCCTGGCAGAAACTTTTTAAATAATAACTTCTCATTCTCCCTTCTTCCAACCCCTGGTAACCTCCATTTTATTGTCTGTTGCTGTTAATTTGCCTATTCTAGGTACCTCAAAGAAGAGGAATCATACAATGATTGCACTTTGGTTTCTGACTGATTTCACTTAGTATGTTTTCAAGGCTCATCCATGTTGTAGCACAGGTCAGAGTAGTGTTCCTTTGTATGGCTGAATAATATTCCACTGCTAGTACATGCCACATATTGTTTATTCCTTCATCCACTGATGAACACTTTGTGGTTCCCGTCTCTTGTCTCTTGTGACTAATGCTTTGGTGAACACGGTGTACACATATCTCTTTGAGACCCTACTTTGAATTCTGTTGGGTATCCACCCAGAAGTGGAATTGCTGAGTCATGTGGTTATTGTCATTAATATAACTTTAAAATTAACTCTTCTTGGGGCCTCTCTGGTGGCACGGGGTTAAAGTCTCAGGGCTATCAAGCTATTGCCAGTCACTGTGGCATGAGTTCAATCCCCGGCCAGGGGGCTGACCCACATGGCACAGCAGACCTCTCCTGTCTCCCCTGCTGCTCCCCTCAGCAGTGTATTTCAGTCAATCTGCCTGTGCTCCCCATTCTGTCTCTGATGAATTCTCTCTCATACACACACACACAACCCCCCGTACCTCTGGCCTACACCCCATTTCTTGTATGCATAAATAAATAAAAACAAATCTTTTAAAAAATTAACTCTTCTTAAAATTTTTGAATGGTTTCACTTATAACAGGAATATAGGGGAACAAAACGAGAGAGACACTCAGCGAGAGAAGGGGAGGATAAGGGCTAAGAATGGGGGTAGAAAAAAGCACAAGGGACTATGGTGATGGGTCATGGGTGAATCAGTGGCAGGTTACCAAAGGGAATAAACAATGTAAAAGATATAAATAACAATTTAAACAATTAACTCTTCTTTAATTTTACAACAACCCTGAAGGTCTATATTATCTTCAATGTCAAAGGGAGAAAAGAGAAGTTCAGAGATTGAATGACTTGAACCCAGGACTGTCAGTTTGCAAAGCCAGGTCTCATTCTCCACGTCTTCATATATCATTGTCATATAGCTGGTGTGTCTGACAGAGGGACTCGTTGAGAACGTATGAAGAAGCCAGCTCCTGTTTAAAAAAAAAGGCTTTTAAAGCTTTACTTTAACTTAAAAAAATAAGCTGTTTTCTGATCCATTGGATTAAAAGCAAATCCCTGGCTTTAAAATGTCACTGATGCATCAGGGGTACCAATCATGCTTAATAATGTCACCCATTCAAACCCTTACTGACTTTCAAAGGGGATTGGAAACACTTTATAATGAAACTAGAGACTATAACGCCAAAGGGCATACAATAAGAGAAAAGTCAGAAACCAAGACATAAAAGGGGGAGATGTAGGAAAAGGAGATAAAGATTTCTTGGCTGGGGCCTCCCCGGTGGCGCAGCGGTTAAGCGCTGCGCTGTGGAGCTGGCGGCAGCGGTGGCGCGAGTTCGACGCCCAGCCTGGGAGAATCCCACATGGCGCGGCAGACCTCTCCTGCCTCGCCCACTGCTCCCCTCAGCAGTGTATTTCTCATCTGCCTGTTCTGCTCCCCGCTCTGTCTCTGGTGAACCCTCTCGCCGCCCCACACCTCTGGCCTGTACCCCAGCTTGTATGTATAAATAAAATAAATCTTAAAAAA